>VDFB02332156.1:0-201534 GCA_007258455.2 Sequoia sempervirens
AAGTTCTAAACATGTTTCTATCTTGGTGCATCACCTTCCTTTCATTTCATGTTCTCTTTCTATCCCTTTTCCTTTGTGATTTGTTAGATTAGGGTAATAATAGGTTTCATGTGTTGGGTTAGACCAACACATTTTCACTTAGTTTAGAAGAGGAAGCCAACCTTCTCTAGAGATTCAACCTCATTTTTGCAAGGTCCCGCACCTTGAGGTTGTTTCCATTGTGTCATTAGAACACTGAACTCTTGTTCAATAGGGTGTAGTTTTATGTGACAACAATTCCCTAATTAAAGTTGTGACATGCCAAGATTGTGAGGTTAGCACTGAGAAAATTACATGGCAAATTCCTATGGATTGATATGCCTGGACTTATAACCAAGGATACAATTAAGGATGTTACAAGGTTGTGTGATACCAGACCTGTACTGGTACTTAAATCCATTAAGAATGAGGTTGTTATGGAACTTACGAGTGCCACCTATGAAAAAAGAGCTTTAACAAAAAAACCTATCTAGAACCCTACTATGAGATATGCCTCCATGATGATAGGTCATAAGATCTATTTTACAAATAGAGAAAATCTAGTTTCAACCATAGCTATCAATGTTGCACATGAAATGGTGGTAAATGGAAAGGACTTTGAATTTTGTGAGTTGCTCCAACAACAACTTTTTGAGAATTTGAAGATGACAAGGGAGAAGAAGTATGCATTTAAGTTTGGCACTCTGGTAGTTTGTTGGTTGTTTTACTTCATGAGAGAGCTTCCTGGAAGAAAGAATGTCATATGGGATAAGGGAGGACTAGTGGCACATTAGATTATAGAATACATGCACAACTTAGGCGGCATAGAGGCTCAAGAGAATGCCTTGATTGCATTCTTTGAAGTCTTTCAAAAGAAGATGCATGAAAGGGAGAGAATTCCCGGTAAACTTGTGGATAAATATGGAAAGGATATAACTTTTCTTATTACATCTGATGAATGTGTTATTGAGGCAGTTGAACCAAGGATGGTATGGATTACGCCTCTTGTCTATGAGGTTTTTGAAGATGAAGTTAATGGATATGTGGACATATTGCCTAAAAGTCCCAAGGACCCCTCACAAGAAAGTTATAGGACATATGAAGAAAAATCATTAGAGGTGCACATTGAATTGAAGAAACCTAAGATTAAGATAAAAGCAAGGAAAATAGTCGAGGAATAGGAAAAAAGTGTAGGATACACAAATGAGCAAATTAGGGAGGCTAGAGGAAGAGAATCCATTGTTGTGGGTGAGTCCTCTAGACCTTGGAGATCTAGAAGAGCAACTTCCACCCCTACCTCTACACTACCTAAGTCCTCAAGAGCCACTACCACAACTAGTAAAGGAAAGGAGATGGAGCCCAGTGCTCTAGTGATTGAGGAAATTACCACTCCAACTAAATAGAGCACATGAACAAGCAAGAGAAAGAATATGACTATGGTAGAAACCCCTCCTACCTCCACCCCAAGGAGAAAGAAATAGAAAGCTTTCAGAGAAGAGAACTTGAGCACAGTTATTGAAGAAGAAATTGAACTAGGATTAGAGGATGAATCACAACTGACAAGAAGAAAAAGAAGCAGTGTTACTAAGAGCGATGAAGTTGCTTCACAAGAGGCAAGCATCGAAGCTAAGAAATAAAAGGTTGATCCTATGGATACATCAGAGGAAGAAGAAATTGAAAAGGAAATGAAAGCCTTTATTGTACATATTCATGAAAAGCCAGAGAAGAAGAAAGAAAAGAAGACAAAGGAAAGCCCATCGGAGTAGAAGAAGAAGAAAAAGTCTCATTCGATAAGGACACACAGTCCTATGAAATTGGATGTTCTAGTTAACAATATGTTGCATTATGATAATATGCTAGAAGGTACAATAGATTTGTATGAAGAGGTTGATGAATCTAATAGGAACACAATTATTGAAGCCATTATTAAATATATCATTATTTTAGAAGCTGATATGAGCAATATTAAGAAAATGTTTCCTAGAATTTTTTGGGATGCATTAATAGAAAGAAGACAAGAGGCCATTGAAGAAAAAGACAAAATTAGAACTAATTCCTTGGGGGAAATTGGTCCTCCTTATCTAAAGATGATAAAGCCACATTGGAAGAGCTATACACTAAGAAATTGTGAGTTAAACAATGGGTTACAATTCTTATGGGAAAAGAAAAGATCAGGTAGAAAAGATAAAGTAGAAAATAGTACAGAAGGTTAAATATATTGCTGAAAAATTTGGTATGCTAATGGCTTCCACATCTGGAATAGCCCAAGAAAAAGAACAAAATGATGAACAACAAATTCACATTGAGGAAAAGGTTACTGATGTAGAGGAAAATATTCCTCTTGATTCAAATGTGTCAGTAATTGAAGAGGTCATAGAAGAGAAAGGTGAAGATGACCGTACTGAAGAGGAAACACCAATGGTTGATACCATAGTGACTCATGATACAGAGAATGTTGTGTCCTCCCCACCACCAGTTAATGAAACACAAGCTACCTCAGAGACCTTTGTTCCTCTGAAAGAAATTGACAAGCCCACCAGTGATGATGGAAAACAAGGTGCAGAGCAAGAAAAGGAAAAGACTGATGGAGATGGCACTGAGGAAAACACTGATAGACAGGATGAGGATACAAGAAAATATAATGAAGAAAATCGAAATGAGGACAATGAAGAAGAGCAAGGAGAGAAAGAGAAGGATGATAAGAAAGATGATGACAAAAAGGAGGATGATAATAAACAAAAGGACAAAGCCTCTGATGAAGAAGAAAAAGTAGAGAATGAAGAACACTTGGAGGAGAGAATGACTAAAGAAGTACAAAAGACCATGGAATTACCCAAGCCCTCTGAAGAATCCTCCTCGACTAATCCTCTTAAGGGTCTTTTGTCAAGGAAAATAAGATTTCAACCAATTGTATCTTCTCTGTTGTTACAACCTCCTATGCATGAAGGAAGTGTACATCCGGAGAAGATCTCACCTATTCAAAAGTTGGACCTTGGAGATGTTTTCCATACTATTCCAAGGAAGGAGATCATTAAAACTCACCAGAAGGGAATTGAGTTGATAAATGAAGCAGTAAAGACCTTGCAAGATGTCACCCTCAACTCTTCCATTGATAATTCTTTATCTACTATTGAAAATCTTAAGTTTTTTGATAGATTCTTTTAAGGAGTACGCTTCCAAATTGAAAGGATGGGTAGAGAATGAAGTTGAAATAAGGCTTGGAGATAATTTTTTTTGGAGCTGATAGAGAGATGTCCAAGCACGTGAAGATGAGGTGAAGACTCTATTTTTGTACTGAATGAAGTGGTCGGATGCCACTCAGGGCATTAAGGACCTAATGGACCCAATTGAGTCTCAAATAACCAATTCCTCTAATGCCTATGATCCAACACAAGAAAGAGATGACAAAACTTGGATTTCCATCATGGATCTACACAATAGATTCATCACATTGCAGAGGCAGAAAAAAGATATCATAAGGCAGTTTGGATAGCTTAGGGACTTGGTAAAAATCAAGCATATACCAGTATCAAGTGCCCTAGCTGATACTGGAAATATTGCAAAGATAAATCTAAACCCAGTACTCTAGAAGAGGGAGAGGAAAGTATAGTCGAGCTGAAATCATTGTATAGATTGCTTGTAGTAGCCAAGAAAAGTTAGAATGAAGGAAAATTTTCTTGGAAAGATATTCTCAAGGAACTTGAAGGACCCTCCACCTCCAGTTAAACATCTTTCTACTTGTATATTCTTCATTGTTTCAGTTTTTTCAGATTTTCCATTGTACATGCGAATGGTTCAAGATTTTGGGGTAACTCCCTAAGGGGGAGTCAGTATATTCATTTTAGTTATTTTATTGCACATATACATCTGAGGGGGAGTTCACATGTGTGTTACCGACACACCTTTTTTCCTTGATGTCAAAGGGGCAAAATTTTGGAGTTTGTGGGAGAAGATTGGAGTTGTTTTGGAGATTCATTTTTGGCACATGTTTCCATAAATGACAAAGGGGGAGACTATTGAAAGAATGAAGAATGAGCCCCTTAATGTTTTGTCATTGATGTCAACATTGGTTGTTAATATCTACATTAATCTGGTGAACAAAGCTACTTCGGTAATGGAGATACCCTGATATGATATTTTGGTTCACACTCTCATATGATAAGATCTACTTATGTGGTGCTAGTATGTTGTTCCTAACTATTATTTACATTTGTGTTCAATAGTTCAATTAATTTGGATGTATAGTTTGAAAGATATAAGTGATAGTAGTTCAACATATAGATTTTTGGCTATGTACAGTGCAAGTGGGTATGTGTAAACCAGTCCACACTCCTCTGGTGATAAGAATTAGACTTTGCAATTTTGAGAGATTGATTACAGGTTTCAATGCATTGTATATTCCAGATGGTGCATGATTATGTGGTCGGATTGATCGTTGGTGTTGATCAATTAGCATATTTTGAGATTAGGTCTAATTCTTGGCTGACCTAATGCTTGGTGTGTGTTACGATGTTTAAATATGTAATGTAGATGTTAGTGAGATCTATTTTAGGACTATGCTGACCTAAATCAAGTATTACACATTTTGGTTCAAGTATGGAGCTGACAAGGCATTTTTTATTTAATTTAGGGCTACATCTAATTAGGATGACCTAATTAATGTATGTGGATGAATTGAGTATATATGCAAGATATTTTTGAGGTTGTAAAAAAGAAGGTATGAGTATGCAAATTTTGTATGTACATGATCCAAATAGTAGCATATATGTTGTGAGTATTGAGTGAATATAAAGCAGAGCATTGTTTTGCATTTTGTATCTGATGAAGTGCATAAAGTTAGTATATTGAGCTTCAAAGGAATTGAATTCAACACAAGGAAGGTGTATTTTGTATTAGTTCACATCTTAGTTGTGTGGCCCATTCTATCTTCTTCTATCTTTCTTTCTAAGGACAATGAGTTCACTTGGATAGTGAGTCCACTTGGAAGTGAGCCTTTCTGTAATATCTTATAAGTGGTTATAATATATTGTGAGCTAACCCTCACTGTGCTTTTTCCCTTTTTGGGTTTTCCACATAAAAATATTCGTGTTTGTGTATTATGTGATCTTGTGATTGTTTCATGCTTTCATTCATTATTGTTGTTGGATGTGTTTTGTTAAATGGATGGATTATGATTAAATGGTTTAATGGAATACTAATTCACCCCCCCTCAGTATTTCTGGTGTTCAACATAATATTGGGTAAGTTTTTATTTAATTAAATGTTTTCCCCAATATTAAATTATTATCTCATGTCTCTCACACATTAAATAATAATTCAATGTTACAATACAACATACAAGTGGTCCCCAAATAATTACCTAGTGTGATTAACCACACCTCCTACGTGCATCACAACTAAATAATTATTTAATTACAACATTATAATATAACATTTAT
This sequence comes from Sequoia sempervirens, assembly GCA_007258455.2. Taxonomy (NCBI): domain Eukaryota; kingdom Viridiplantae; phylum Streptophyta; class Pinopsida; order Cupressales; family Cupressaceae; genus Sequoia; species Sequoia sempervirens. The sequence goes on from VDFB02332156.1 coordinate 5,457, forward strand.
ATAATGGTGTACAACATTGGATATCCTAATAGAAATCAATCTTGGTGGGTCATGTAAAGAAAAAATAACAAACATGGAACAAAGTAACAAATATTACGCCTCATTTTACACCATTCAAAATAAACCAAGATATAGAAAGATATAGGTGGCCTTAAGTAGGGATAGTCATGGATCAAAAAGATATTTAATCAAAAAAAACCAAGTCATTGCACAACCATATAAAATATTATGCCAAATTAGGATAGGTGATGGATTGGGTTATGCCTAACACAATGTTGGTAAATCATTTTGTCACTACTAGAATTAATTGACTTGTCCGACAAGTAGCAACAATATGCATAAAAAAATGAAGAAATCACTAAGAGATTAGTGATTCTCTTCTACATTTGAGAGGGATAGCTCATTTGTATGATGAAATTTAATATTTTTAGTAATTTTGATGAGAAAGTATGAAAGGAAAGTAAGGGAAAAGACAAGAAATATAATTGTGAATATAATAATGTAGCAAAGATTCAAAGAATAAAATAGGTTACATCAATTACAAAATCACAAATACCTCCAAATATCTTCACGTTGAGAGTGAAAAGCGATGAAATAATCACAACAATAAACTAATTAAACATCAGAGAAATGCTTGACATAAAAAAAATAAAAATTCGTCATTATATCTAAAGGAGCACATAGACTCCAGTTTTTATCAGCACTCTGGATAGGAATACCAAGAATTTTTCTCAAAATTATAATCATAAAATAACCAAATTTGAAAAGTCACAAGTTGCTTCTTCATATTTGACCCTACAAATAATTGCAATCATAAGACACTTTTTGAATCATTGTCACCTCTTGTGCCTATTCTTGGGAACAAATTTCAACCCCTTGAAATCTCTATGCCTTCAATGGAGATGAAAGATGAAATTCGTCATCTCACATAAAGCACTATTCATATTTTAGATCTTTCCCTACTAGTAATTATTTTTAAAACCATTTCCATTGAGTGCCCACATTTTATTAATCATTTCTTCCATAATGTTCAGATTCTCAAACTTGTCATTGTTCCTCAAGGAATCCTTAGAGTCTTCATATTTTTAATTAGGTTTGTACAAAATCTCAATCTATTGAAGGGAAATGATTTGAAAGAACATCCAAGAGAAAAAATTGTTCAAAACCTTCAATGCCAAGAATTCACATGGAATATGGTAGAATAGAACTCCTCCCTAACCTTTCATTACATCATTTGAATTTTATTTCTTCCCAATAGATTTTATTCTCTCCTCTAGAAGGAAAAGCATACTCATTTGTAAAAGATGTTGATTATGAAATTCTTGTGCATGGATTTCATCTTTGACTTCATAAAGCCTAGGCCACTTTGTAGGCCTTTTCTTCTTTTTAGCTTTGTATTTTCATTTCATGGATTTATTATTTAATGAATTTTTTTTAAAAGATTAATCATTTGTACCAACAATTTCCTCATCTTCTTCCTTGACTATCAAGATCTACTGCTTTAAAATGTTCTTCTATTAATGAGGATTTCTTCTTTGCTACATTAAACAAGGCTGCAAAACACTCATCTTACAACAATTCACTCCCTCCAATGAATTTATTTTTCTTTGATGAACTCATTCTAACTAGAACCTCATTTTTTGGTTCATTTTGACCATCTTTGTCATCCTCAGTTGAGATTAGTTGTGTCGCTGGGTTCTTTTTAACCTTTGATAGCTTCCTCTAAATCATTATGCGAGGAGCGCGTTCAACCTTAATCTTTTCTTCTATGCACTTTTTCCTATAACATTCATTTGCAAATGGATCAACCATACTTTTTTTCCTTAAGGGAGAGATGATAATCTATAAAGTATCCATTTATATAAGCTCTTAAAAAGTTGTTGCCAATTAGATTTGTCAAATTTAATCATTCTATGTCCTCCTTTGTTACAAATTTGAAATCATCATAAATGGTAGTTTGTGTCCCTTCCTCAATCTCTTCCATACTTTCAAGTTCTCCAAATAAGAAGACCACTTTGGAGTTGGACCTGAGGAAGGAATAAAATAGGATGGAATTTGAGTTGACTCTAAAGCCATGTGCATTAATCCACTATTTCTAATTATACAAATCTCATTGATATTCCTAGCTGAGGGTTCAATGCTAGTCATCCCATCTCCCATCTATAGATCCCAAACCCTAACCACTCAATGTCAGCAGTGATCTTTTTTTGTCTAGTGGAATTTAAAATCTAATGCCACTTGATATCCAAAATAGCACAACCATACATGTGATATTTAACTGGAAGAGGATGGGATGAAACACAAATCATATATCAAAACGGCTCTAGGAAAATTCACCACCAGCAATTTACCATCGGAAAATTCACTGCCAACAATTCACCATGAGAAAATTCACCGCCATGACAAATTCACCTCGAGGAAAATTCACCACCAGCAATTCACCACCATGAAAAATTAATCACAAACTTTTAATGCGATGAATTTTCCGGACGGTGAATTGTTGGTGGTGAATTTTCCTTGAGGTGAGTTTGTCATGGTGGTGAATTTTCCTGCGGTAAATTGTTAGCAATGAATTTTCCAACAATAAATTACTGACAGTGAATTTGCCTGATGCTGTCAAAACCTGTCCTAAACTAATTCTGACTGCCACATGCAATCCTTTTCTGTGATCAAATTATATTATTGTGACTTCTGCTCAGAATCCCCTGGTGATGCAACAAGATTAATTCTCCCAACAACATTTATATCTCAAATCAAATAATTCTAAAGCACCATCTTCTCCACCACAAGCTACCAATCCATGAACTAGGCTTTGGAAAATCACGTTGATTGCAGGAGAGTGAGTGTTTAGATGAGCAAGAAAATGGCTCTATTCCAGATTGATCCAAAGAAAATCACAAGACCAATGGTTATAGGAAATATCCCTTCCTGTTTTTAAATTATGGAGGTTGTAGTGACTCTCATATTTAGTATGAAGACAAATAGAATGATCAACATAGAGAAAAGCCAATTTTGAGTCATTGTCTCCCAATACCTGGAAATTGATAACTTCTGCCACCAAATGTCGCTCAAATTTCAATGATTCATAACTTTCACTTGAGGCGGATAGATTTATGATACAATAGTATACTCCCCATCAAGAGTTGACTTTATGCGAGTAGAGACAATAATAAAATTCAAGTCTTGAATCAAGTCTATCCTACTCTTGAACTCATAATGGGGTGAATCTAGGTGGCCTGACACAACATACATTTTAATGCCATTTATGGCAGTCACCTTCATACTTACTCCCTCACTCGTCAAAAATTTGGGGGTAACAACTGGCTCTGATTAGGGATTGCATTCTCTAGCAGAAAGCAAAGAACTCTAACATCTCTGGGATAGATCAGAGCTGATTCATTGGGCTACCGAGTCTTTATTTAATCGCCACTTTTCATGAAACCTTTCTGATTACCTGAATATGTTAAACTTGAAGAGTTCTAGGAAAATTCATTGTCAACAATTTACTATCAAAAAATTCACCGCAGAAAAATTTACCACCATGACAAATTCACCTCAAGAAAAATTCACCACAACGGAAAATTCATCACATTAAAAGTTTGCGATTAATCTTCAGTGGCGGTGAATTGCTGGTGGTGAATTTTCCTTCAGATGAATTTGTTATGGGCTGAATTTTCCTGCGGTGAATTGTTCGCGGTGAATTTTCCGACGGTGAATTTACCTGATGTCAACTTGAAGACATAAGTCCAAGTTTTCTGATTGACTGAAGATTTCCTGTTATTCTATCTTTTCTTGCATTTATTGTTTCTACTACTGTAATATTATCTGGGGAAGACAATCAATGAGATCTTCAAATTTTAGATAGGCCACCATTTAACTCACAATAGGTAACTTAACTATATCTTTTGGGTTTCAAATGTGTGTTTGACACATCTTCCTAAGAGCACAAGGAACCCCGATTTGTGATTTCTCTCTAGCCTTCTCAAATTTCTGCAAAAACTACTTTTCTCTCCAGGTGCATGCAACATTATCCAATAATACTTAAAACTTGAACATGACCTTTTTCTCATATTATTATTTTGCATTTTGAGTATCATATTATGTTGTGGATCCTCTAGGCCATCAATACTAGTGGTTTAAAGCTCACAAGTACAGGTTCAACATTTCCAAGCCTAAATATTTAATTCGATATACTTTCCCATCCAAGCTATTCTTCGCTAATAGAATCTTGAGTTCAGTCTTTGATGCCAATTTTTCCACTGTGACCCTTAGAATAAGCTCTACTATCATTTGTGAACATCATATCAGTCCCAACCAAGAGCTACTCAGATAAATCTTAATGTCATTGTTGCTAACATAGGTACAAAACATGTTTGAATTCCAACCAAATCCTTTACCTCACACATAGAGATGGCTATATTTTTAGGGCTAAACTGTAAAGATTGGTTATGTATGACAAAATAATTTGAGTGAGAATTTAAGTCAACCAGAAAGTGAAGTATATATTAATTGTTGAAGATTGCAATGACTACATTCATTTCATTCCTGAGAGCTTTGTAGATGCCTTCTCATTAAGTTTGATAGGAAAATGTCCCTTAACCTCTACTCTGCACAACCCTTTACATATATTACAATAACTTGTCACCCTCCACGAATACTCCAGAAATAATTTTTCTAGTATCATTTTGACTGTCCATAAGAATATTTCTATTTGAATTTCTAGTGAGCTTAGTGGTAAATATGATTGGAAGATCTCCTGGCCGAATACCACTAACCTTTGAAGACCTTAGAATAAATAGCTCAACATGAATTCAGGCAGTCATTCAAACATGGTTTTGTTTTCCTATAGGCATATCAAGTGCATCTAATTTATTGCTTCCCAAATTCACTTTTTGTTTCTCATGAACTAATTTGTCATTAATTAAACTCTCTTCTCCAACTGTTAGTGAAAGTATGGCTCAAATTCCAAATACAAAAGCATTCATTTTCATGGAAAAATACAATACACCTTGTGATAGGGGAAACTTTGAAACGCCTTCCATGTTAACAATGCTTGAAAGGTATTCTTTAATGCATTATCATAATTCTTTCTCCATTCTGTAAATTCATCTGAAGAATTATTCATCCTCGTTCCAACTCCTATCTTGAACAAACTCTTATACTTGGTGTGACTTACGATATATTCAGCATTCCAACTTCAGCTTCAAGATAACACTAGTTGACAATGCTATTGTTGTTGCCTCAGTATTAACAATCGCAAGTCAACTAAAGTTTGAACAGCGATTTTAAACCCATTCGAATACTCCATGAATAGTAGCAATCTCAAACAAACACTCATACTGAGTTTTTTTATATATCATCAAGGTAGGGATGGTTCGTAGCTACTTTGGCTTGAATCATAGTGCAAAATTTTAGTGGGGACACCTACCCCACTTAGAGATAAATTAGGAGCTACATGGGTAAGGTTTCGAGGCTTCCTTGTGGATACTCATGTTGATCCCTTAGTATATTTAATCCTAGCCATATGTCCTCATTTGGTGTTCCAAGAAGCCTAAAACTATGAAGCATCTATTTAGAATCACCAGGGAAAAATTGATTTCTTCTCACCATACAACCCACAGACCAAATATCAACAGGTGTGAAATAGTGTTGAATCCAAGCAATACCTCTAGAGCTTTGTATCATAGACTAATAATTTTACGGGTGTAGCTTTTTAGGGGCACACTAAAATCTCTCCTAATTCCAAGATCTCCAACTTTGAGCAAACCCTTTTTCTTTTCCACCAATAGGTTTTGTGGTTCCAAATCCTTGTACATTACTCCATGACTGTAATAATGAGAAACTCCTTTGCACAACTAATATATGAAACTCTAAATCACTTGTGGGAAAGAGGATTAACACTAGTATTAGGTCAATCACACTCTGAATTTCTTAAGATCTCCATCAAGGTAGTCAAAGGCAAAGTACAAAAGTGATTTTCCTTTCTTGATGACATGTTTCACACAAGGTAACCTGACAATGTAAATACTTGTAGGGGGCATATAGAGCAAAGATAATTCATGAAGTATAGTGGGAGGTATTATTTCTTTATCAAGGTGAACCTTCGTGAGAGTAACAAGCTATCCTATGGTCTTATACCTGGCCCTGTAACTTTCCCATATGTGAATTGAATGGTTCATAATGACAAATATAAGCATATCCAAAAGTTGCAAATATTGTTATATATCTGTAAACACTCTCTCAACCTTGAGATGCACACCTATTGCAAAAAAAATTGCTTCTTTCTGATCATTCCAATAAGTTTTTCATAGCATCATTTAGCTGCAAATGAACCCATTTGTGCGTTGTAATAACTTTTTTTAAAAAAATTATGTTTAAAACTGGTCAAGTTGTACAAAACAGCCCTAGTTTTTCATTTGGTCTCCTAGCATTAGAATGATATTTGGAGATAACTCCAACAAGAAGTTCTAGCATATGATGTCCTTGGCTTGAATTTTAATTGTTTGCAGTCTTGATGAAAGGAAACCCACTAAAATTTGCAAAAGATATAATTTTTGCAGATTGAGGATCCAATACTTGATAAACATCTATAATCGATAACAATGATCAGGACGTAGGTGTGATGATAGTGATATTCTTTTTTTTCCTAAACCAAATTAAGCTATTTTCCAAAGCCCTATGCTTAACAATAAATTTCTTAGTAATAAACTCTAATTTCAACAAACTAGACAAAAGAAACAAAAGCAAGGAAAGGGAAAACACACATGATTTTTGTAACCTTATCAAAGGAAACCACACATAATTGCCCGAGGACAACCTAATACACCTATGTATCCAAATTGGGTACAATCTAGCATAATGAACTCATAGAATTATGCAAAGCCATTCACAAGTTCAAAGAAATAAATACCAATGCAAAAAAGAGTTAAGTTTACCATGGAGTATTTGCAACTTCAAAATTCCTTTTGCACTATTGAGAAAGTTGGAATGCATAAAATATGAGAATTCCTTGAGAAGTATACCAAGCAACCATCTCTCATCATAATTATCTGAATCATGAGTGTTGCCCTATGTAGTATTGATCATGATATCCTATATTATCTTAAGCAAACCAACACTCATTGTCTCTTCTATTTTATGACTATTGTTAATTACAAGATCTCTAGTTGTTATCTAAGGAATGAGCAATAGGGTATAGAATGATGTCTCATTTTATGTTTGAAGGAAAAAATAGTTGAGGCTTTCTTGAGAAGCTACTACATTATCTCCCATATTTCTATTGCTAAGGCTATCTTTCATAGAGCAATTTTTGATATCATGATTAACATCCTTAACCATCTTGGGATAAATAATAACTTCATAAAACATGGGAACTTCTTTCATTAAAGAGGATTCATCCTTATTTATTGCAATTAATTGAAAACTCTTTATTTAAAAATAAATAAAAAAGAAGAGATAAATCAGTACCTCCATTTTTAGTAGTTGAATATTCTTCTTCGACAAAAGATAAAGGGAAAAGAGTAATATCTTCTCCACAAAGAAAATCATCGTCTAAAGATTATAAACACCAATTTGAAATGCATAATTCTTGAAGCTTTGAATTGTTGCAAACTTCAATAAGTTTATCTATTTGTGTATTAAATATCTCATTCCTTTATTCATTAACATCATGACATGAAGGACATTAAAACCTAGAAATTATCTTTAAAACAAAAAGAATCTAAAGTAGGGTCACTTTTCATCTCCCCTTGCAATATTTTCTTCTCAAGATTTTCATCAAGAAACTTAAACATTTCATAATCTAAATGTATGCATGTCAAGGTGTGAACACCTAATTTTCACCTTCATTTACTTCATCTTGAGATTGAATAGTATCATAAGTAAAAGTTTCCATTTCTAAAGAAGAGAATGATATAGAAAAACATTCACCTTTGGTTTTTGTAGAGTAGGGAGATTCATCACCCCTGAGTCTCCAAGTCACGGGAGATCCCCAAGGAACGAATTGCCCTAAACTACCTCAGGTTGATGGATAGGTTGAGAGAGAGGCTGAAAAGGAAGGGAAAATAGAGCACTATTTCCCTTTTGCTAAAAATAGGTGTTTCCAGAATCAAATGAACTGGCCACAAAGGTTTCAGACTACAGACTAGATAGCTCACTGTCTGAGGATGGAAGCACAGGAAATGGACTCCAGCACACCACATTGGCATCATGTACGAATAGAGGTCTAATAAACAGTCAAAAAACGTAGAGGGCCTATTTACGACCCAACCGTTGAGGCTTTACAGTTTGATAGAGAAAATACATAAAGCAAAAAGTATAACAAGAAGAATAATGAAAATCTATTCTAATACGAAAATGACAAAGAAAGAATAGGAAAATATACCATTCCAGTCATGAATTAGTTGTTTGATTGGCATTGAATAGAAGAACCCGCGTCTACACACACAGAAACAAAAAAAGTCTTGGGTTGTGTTATGAGGTCTACCATAGTCAAACCCCTGTTTTAGTTTTCCCACCTCCATGAACAACTTTGTAGACCGTGCAAAAGTAATGGTGTTGCAAAAAGATAGCATTATAGAGTCCAAGAAGAGAGCTTGTAACAAGAATAAGAGGTAAGAATGATCAAGAAGAGAGCAAGAGAGTGAGAATTGGCAAGAGAGATCAAGAGAGTGAAAAGAATTAGCATGAGGAATTGAAAGAATGAGTTTGAATCAACAAAAAGGAGGTAAATGGATGGTTTTCATTAGCCAAGACCCAACAGAGGAAATTACCTTCGCGGCCAACCAAGAAACGCACAATGCTTCTAGGAATCTTAGAGGTAGGAATCTGTTAGGACAGCAATGCAACACGTGGATGTCCACATGCTACACATACCCAAAAAATATTCCTCCACAAATGCAATAAGACAAGGCTACATGGAAGGAATGGGAAGATAGTGACAAGATTTGCATCATCGAACTTATAGATTCTAAAGTAAGGGTAAAACAAATGGGAAATTTGCCTAGGGTAAAAATTTGCACCATTACATTTTTCCCCCACTTTAGCGAGCATATGTGTTAGTACGTGTGTGAGCTAAAGTAGAAAGTAGTTGAAGAGAATATACCAATAACATCAAGGAAGCAAATATTTGATCTGGTGTACCTGGATGCAAAAGGGGGAGCTCCACAGGTTCTTGGTCCTGCAAAGCTAGTTGCAATCTCACCATAAACATGTTAGGCTACAAACAAACATTTTAGGAAAAAAATTTAATCATAAGACACACAAGCTGGCATGATAAGACATAGTCTGATCAGATACACTAATCAAATAGATAAGCTTATAGCTGATGCAAGCTACATTATAGGACAATCATAGAAAAGGTGAGTCTAGTCCAGCTGCCCCCAAGCTAGAAACCAAGATATAAGATGTCTAACACCAAGACATGCACGACATCAAATATCAGATAAGGACACACATCGCAAGACACCAAAGAGATCTTTTGAGAAGAGAGCTTTTAATGGGGGTTCCTTTGGCAGGGAACCCTTCGAGACACCAAGGGGGGCCCATTCAAAGGAATGCACCAATTGAAAGACACTACATTTTCTACAAGTTATTCTATCATCAGGGGATCCTTTTGAAATATCTTTTGTCAAGGAATCCATTGGAAGGAATTGTCCAAGTTTCAAAGGAAATTTTTCAGATCCTTTTGCATACAAAATATTTTTCAAAATAAAATTTCATCCAAGAATCCTGAGAGAATACAACATTTTGGAAAATGAGAGATTTTAATGAGGGATTCTTTCATCAATGAGTTCATTGTAAATAAAATTTGACACAAAGGAATCCTTTTGAAAGAATTTTCCTTACTGAAAATTAGAACTTGGTAGCCCCCCTTAAGATGGTGCACGCTATGCAAAGGAGCGCATGACATCCTAAGGAGAGTTCAAGGAGAGGAAAAGATGTGACATGAGGTACATGGTGAGATGTATTAGTGGTATGTTGTCACACAAATGTGAGGGACAACACATAAGAACCTCAACATCAAGAAGAAGACAAAGACAAAGAAATCAAGAGACAGGGGGATTTGAGAACTCGGGGTCAGATCTATTCATAGATACAAATAGATATAATATAGTGTATGAACAAATGGTCATCAATCCCCAAAGTTCTCAGAACATGAAGAAGAGCACATGAAGACAAAATAAAAATAAAAATTGGGTCAACATAGAATAAACCATAAATTCTCCCAACGCTTTGCATCATCTCTACTATCGAAAAGAAATTTCACAACACATAGAAGAATGATGATACAAACAAAAGAAGTGTACGATTATTTTTTTTGCACCTATATCCAAGCACCTACAAGGGTAGCAAGAGTCCTCTAACCAAGATCACAAACAAACAAACAAATCTAATATATAGATGAAGAAGAGGTACCACCCTAGTCCTCATCGACCAACAAGTCATCCTACTCCCAATCTAGATCATTGTAAGGGGAGGGAAGATGGGCCTGCAAGGGAGGGATAGTGAGAGTGGTACCCTTTGACTCACTTACAATAAGGGGTAAGGAAGAAGGCCCCTCAAGGTCTTCTTCATTGAGCTCTTGTGAAGCAAAATTCATCAAACTTGCAAAGATTGAAGACAAAGTCAGGGTATCATCTACTGAATTGAACATGCACTTTACTGGAGTGTCATTTGTCAACCAGGTGGGAGAAGAATAAGGCACCCGAGAGTCATTACCAACCTCATCAAGAGGGGTAGTAACAAACTTCAAGGATGCAGGGGTCGCCTCTATCACAAGGACTACACAGGCCAAAACAAAACCAACATCCAAAGAAGGTGAACCCTTCTTCCAACCTCCACTTGTAGCGAGTTCATCCTTTTGCTTTTGCTTCAAAAGAGGATGCAAAATCCCCATAGAAGAAGAAGAAACAGAGGAGGAAGAAGACAGCAACAACATACACCATCATTGTATTCGACATGTCTAATATGGGTTGAGAGAACGCAGGGATATTTGGGAAGGACATCAAGAGAAGGGGCTCCATGGAGGGAGCGATGAAAACTTGCACCCTTTTGGGGTGGGCATCATCAAGACCCACTAAAGGAGATAAAAGCATAATAGAGGTGATGGGAACTGAGGCATAAACAATAGGATAAAGAAAAACAACAACAGAGGATGGGTGATCCCACAATAGTGGTTTATAATTTTTGGCCAAACTAGACACTGAAATAATTTTTTTTAACTAAATCTTCACTTTTGGGCACCTATAGCAGCTAAACCGTGAGGAATTTGAAGATGATGAAAACTAGAGTTTCATGAAATTTTGTCTATAGATTCTAAATATATTTTTTTCAAAATTTTTGGAATCAAATTGCACTTCTTTTTCCATCTCCCTCAAAAACTAGTTTTTTAGAAAACAACATTTTAAAAAAGTGACGCTCATCGTATAACGCATAACTTTTTTTCCATGAAGGATAAAATTATAATTCTTTTGAATTTAGATTCATAGCTTTGATATCTAGTGCTTCCACTTGGTTAGATAGTTTTTTATTGAATATTTTTTCTTTAAGTTTCAAATTCAAACCAATTATAATTCAGACATAGCCGACCGTATAATGCATAACTTTTTTTGTGTGTATCGAAATTCAATTTTTTTTTCTTTTTTGGATCAAGGACTTAAATATCTAGTGCACTAATATTTTAATGTTTTTTTTTAATAATATGCTATTTTTCCACATGTGCAAAATAGAGAGCTTTATTTTCGGTGAAAAACCAACATTCATGAGAAATAAAAAATAAATATAATAATTAAATTAAATTTCTTTAAAATTATAATTTTTGGAAAGCTTATAATAAGGACTACATACTTTCAAAAAAATAAATTTTAAATGAATTCATTTGATCTGCCAAAAGGTAAATCAAAAGTGGTTTTTTATCAACATTTTGATAGGTGTAAAGGAGACTCTGTTATAGGTATGGTTTAAAACTAGCAGGGTTCTATCCAAGGGGGTTTGATTTAAGGTAGTTTGATCAAACCCTATTCAATTGGAATTCTTTAAATGGAACCTTTTAAGGCTTAAATCATTATATTTTCTAAAAATATGTGATTTCAGCAAAAATCAGTTCCTCCCAAAAATTGTAAATTAGCTTTGTGGGATCACCAGGATGCAGAGATAAACGCCATTGGCTCCCCCTCCATCCTCTGCAAGGAATTGTGTCCAACGGCTAGAGCCTTTCATCTACATTTGCACTCACATGCAAGCCAATTACGTTAGTTGCGAGCATTGGAAGATGTGACATGAGAAGAGATCGAAGGCTACTGCTCAACCATAGGAGTATCCTTCACAACTGTTAGCTCTCAAAAACGTAGGAAAAATACCTCAAGAGGTTTCCAAACTCTTGGTACGTTTTAGGGTAACAGACAAGGCCAAATGGTTTGAACCTTCTTCTCTTCAAATGCTGCCAGACCTAGGCGAGTATACATGTGTGAATGAGGGAGACTTAAAGTTGTGTGACTTGACTGGCTTGATGGATCTATTACAATGGCACAAAGTGTAATAGATGAAAGTTTGTTGAATATTCCTATTCCTAATATTGAACTTGAAATGTGAATTTTTTTGAATAAAGATTTTATAGAATTCTAAGATGCAAATGGTTTGACCAGTTCCTACTTCTATTGGGCTAATGGAGTCAAGATTTGTATAATGGGTGACTTGCTTAATGGCTATAATTCAAATTGCTTAGCACTTGTGACTGTTTACAACTTGTGTAAACGTGCAAGAATGTAATTATCAAATTCTTCTTAATAATCCAAATGTCCTTTTTCCAAATTACTATGATTAATTAGAAGGATTTAATCCTATCTTGCAAGAACCAATTGACTGAACCACATAAGAGCAGCAAGTTTGCTTTGATAAATTGAAAATATTCTTGATACTTCAATTTAAATAATAGGGAAATGACAACCTTGGAGACAACCAGATAATATTTTTAATAAATTCAACAAACTACTACACCATAACTGGATCACCAAATTTATGCACTCTTCTCCATTATATAATTTGAAAAGATTTTACAATGTATAGCATGATATTTTGTTTCGGCAACAGTTCAACCTATCCAACTACCTAATCTACTAATTCTTTCTCCTAAATCTAATCTCCTCCTCATTTGATTTTATCTAATATATATACATTATATCTTCAATAGTTGTGACCTTTCTCTCTCTTGCGGCTACAACTCCTCATTATATTTTAATTAATTGGCTTTGGCAAATTAAAATATTAAATCTTCATCACCTTTGTTTCCTATGAAAATTAATCTTGATTTACTCATTAAACTTCTTTGCTGACAATTTTCACCCAATTGAATTCACCTATTCTTTAACCTCCTTGGTGAAAACGTTTTTCCCTCCCGATGAAAGTATTTTACTTTGTACTTAATTTGTTCATCTTTATTTAGACTAAAGTACTCCTTGAGTAAAATCATCTCTCATTAAAGCTTTAATTTTCCTTTAATTTCTTCTTGCACATTTATTTCAAGGTTTTCAATCCGAATATTTTTTTCATAATATCTTCCCAAAGTATTCATCATACAATTCCTTCTTAAATGTGAAATTTAGATTCCTCAAAGTAATACCTTTTCCTTCACTATAATCTTGTTTTATTCAATCTTTTGTCCACATTATGGCCACATGTATATATCAGGGTGACCTGCATAATTGATGAGACATTCTATACTTCCACCGATATTACTTCTCTTCCCAATAATTTTTTTCATCAGTGTGACTTTCATAATCAGAGAGACATGAAGGAATGTCACTCCGATGGCATTTATTTAGGGTTTTTTACCTGGTGCTCATTGTTTTCTTCATTGGGCAGACTGGAGTTTGGGCTTTCAGAGAAATCTCCCTTTCTTTTGGGCCCGAGTCTTCCATCTCAACAAATATCTCTTGTGCAAGCCTCAACTCATTTTCTCTATAGGGTCCCAACAACAGTGTGCTAAAAGTTTGAAGATTAGGAGTGATTTCGCTCACAACTATCTCCTTGTATAACCCCAAACATTCACTTGACCCACATCATATTGCCACAGAATAAAGCAATTTGTTACAAGCGTTCACTGTGGGAAAAATTGATTGACGCTCAAGGAAAAGAAAATGTCAATAGCCTGATTAATTCGTGTTGCATTCTTTAACAAGAACCTTCTACATAATGGATTGCGTGGCCCAAGTCATTCTTGCTTGACACTTTGCTCAGTATCACATAGAGAGCAAATAACTCGTTCAATTTTGTATCTAGGGAGCTCATGGTGCTCCTGTGGATTCGGAAAATGACTCATGGCTTCATTATGACAATGACGACAGTGATAAACCTCGTTGCAGCAGGGCGCTCGTATGCAGCATCGTCTCTTGCAGTGCACACACCCATGCTCCATTCTTCCAACATTAAGGCATTCCCGCCTCCAAAGTTCCTTCATATCTTCTCCTCTATTATGTTTATTCTCTTTATCATGTTACACCTATAGACTTCTTCAATAATTCTTACTCTCCATGCTATTTTCTTTTGGCCTTCGATGGAAATCATGTTTCTGAGTGGGCTTGGCCTTGTAGATTTGATGGTACTTCCATTGTGAAGGAGGCGCATCAAATATCTGCTTCTACTTTGCTGAATTTTTCCCAAGATATTTCTTATTTCGCCCAATCCTTTTGAGTACTTATTTTCCTAATATTGTTCATTGATTCAACACTATGTGGTATACTATGCCCTTGCTGAAAGAATTTCCTTCGACACCCTAATTTACTCATGCTATATGTCCTTCACTGTGCGTTGCTTCTCTATGAGCTTTGACAACATAAAAAATGTACACATTCTCTAATGTACACATTCTCTAGAGCAGTCGTTAGTAATATTTTGTAATCCTTTAGAGCAGCTAGTCCTGTGCATATTCATCTGTATTTCTGAGGTCCTCTATTCACATTTTTCTTCAGATAGTAGGACGCTGTCAACGTAGACAAAGATAATCTTCCCCTCTATTTTATTTCATTGTGCGTTTGATTTAACTGATTTGAATCACATCTTTTATTTAATCAATCAATGATATTATTTTTGACTTCCGCCTTGATTCCAATCAACTTACAATGTACTCTTCCTCACCTGTAGAAGATGATTCTTGAAGTGCCATCAAGCTACCAAACTATGAGTTTATACTATTCTTTTTTAGAACAAAGTGAAACCTTATGCTCGGATGTTTTTCCAAGGTTAAAATTTCAAGAATACCTTGATATGGTATACACTGAGAGAACTAAAATCCTCAATGAATGAGGAACCTCGTACTGAAACCTCAACTTGTAGGAGGAACCATTATCATTCCAAAATATATGCCCAACACGAGAGGTGCCTAGAGTTGCCCTTCCATCATACAAAGATGAATTATAGTTAAAATACTCACTTTTGATCTGATTTAGCAATCAAAGGTAGTTGTTTCATCTACAAAGAATAAAGAAGAGGCATCTTTATTTTGTTGCCAGCATCACCATTTATTTAGTGCATCAAAGTTCCAATCATTCCAATATGCCAAAGACTATTTTGAGATAAAGAATAAAGTTTGATCGACAGAATAATCTCCACTGTGTGTTCATCAAGAAACACTGCTCCTTGTAGAGTATCTTCCTCAACGCTTCAAAGCCCTATAATGAATCGGCCAAAGATTTGTAGCCTCCATAAAAGTTTGTTGTGTTAAATCTAAACCATCCACTCAAAATGAAGAACCCCAACATAGCCTTTATTTGAGCACACTAAATGTCTGCAAGATCCCTTATTTGCGTATTAGCTCATTATTTTAAGTTCTTTTTATTACTCGAAATCAAAATGTTGTATAAATCTGATTGAAAGTCTGTTTTGGTCTTTTCATTCCTTGATAACATATTTAATGCACATATTCAAAATCCTGTGGTGTAAAGAAATCATCTTAACTCCCTATATTTTTCATAAGTTCAATACTCTCCAGTAATCCCATCTTTCTCATCATTCATAGAAGTATCCTCTGATTCTCTTTTCTGTTCTATAATACTCATCAGAAAAATTTCTAAATTCGCTCCCAAGATATTTTCCTTCAGGTCATTGTTTATGTTCAACTGGGTCATTTTGATATGTAGGGAATCCATATGTTCTTCTCATGATCTGCATATGATCTATATTGTTAATGGTTTCCTTATTTAAAAACTTTATGTAATGTCAATGAAACATAATCATAATCCACTATTTCCTTGTTAAAACTGCCTACCACCCACTCCATTATTTTAATTCTAGAAAGTTGCATCCATCTATATGTCAAATGTTGCTCCTATATGCATCTGGGGTGAAATTTTCTAAAGCAAGAAAAATGCATTTATGAGTGTTGCAGTCTATTTCCTCATCAATTTTGCAAAATTTTGGCCAGAAATTTTAGGCTCCAACAACAACCGTTTCTAATGGAAAGATGGTCTCTTGGGAAAGATCAGGAGGAGGAAACATAGGAGCAAAAGCAACCATAGGAGGAGAGGCAAAAATAGGCACCTCGGTTCCATTCTCTACCTTAGGGGTGGGTGGAAGAACATAGGAAGCTGCGAGGGCCGAGAAGTAGGAACAACCCCACAGGAAGACTTCCCCCTACCATAGACAATGGGTTGTAGTCCCGTGGGTGGCACAAGAAGCTCAAAAACCTGAGGCTTCACTTTTTCCATGTGGGCACCATCGCACTTCCCATACGAGGCATAGGAGTGGGAGTTGAAGATGACACAATAGGATGAGAAGCAAAAAGTGGTGGAATTGTAGACATAGAAGGAGAAGTCTCTAGAGAACGAGAAAGCTTCCCCTTTCCCTTGGATGGGGCAGAAGAGGCAACTTCTTGTTGTGCTCTCATAGAGGCTTTAATAGAGATAGCATGAGGAGACACTGAATAACTAGCCTTCGATGTTGAGCCCCCAGTCTTATATTTAACATAAGCCTTATATATCAAATCTCCCCTAGGACGAAAAGGTCTAATCGAGGTAGGCCAAAAGTGATCCAATGAGAATCCCCCATGCGACACTAGTAGTTTATTGTCAATGTCATGCACTATGTGCATAGTTCCTTCATGGGGGAACTTTAAAAATTTATGGACTATAGAGGCAACGCCATTCATAGAGGATAGCCACAAAATTCTTAGCTTGAATCTAAACAAATCAAACTCTAGGATTACAAAAAATGACACATCAATAGCCTTGGGTCCTACCAAGATTGATAAAGAAATAGCTCGCCCATAGGGGCAATAGAGATTCCATCGTGCGTACAGAGAGTGGTATGTGACTCTTTGTATTGCTCCTTATGTAAACTATTTATGAATAGAGTTTCCTCCATTATCACATTAACCCAACTTGTTGGATCAACTAAGATGCCAGTTACGACATTTTCATTAATCTAGGTACGAAGGTATAGCGGGAAGACTCCTTATTAAGAGGCTCATCATGCGAGGTGAATATTATATTAGGTGTAGCACTCACATTTTTGGGAGGAGGGATATGCAAGAATGAAACCACGTTCACGTACTCAGATGGAATAAATTTGGAAGATGCATAAGATTGTGTTTAGCAGATAGTGACCTACTGTAGACATCAAAAATGTACCGATTGACATTGTGCACCTGATCCTGACTTACTAACATTGTTTCTTCCTAAATCATCCCTCGGTCTAAACGTTTAATCAAATTCCCCTATCTGATTAAATTCATCAATATTCATCATTTAATTAAATAAATCATTTTATCTAATTAAGGTCATCTCTTTTGTTAATTAAATCAATCCATTCGATCTAATTATCTCTATTTAATTAAATTATCAATTTATTTGATTAAATTTCTAAAGTCTATCCATTAAATTAAATAAATTTAAACTTTATTGGATTTAATCTAACACCATCCCTTTTAATTAAATAAATCAAAATCTTTATTTAATTAGCCTCTTATCATATTCCTCTCTTATTTGACTTAAATAAATCCATAAATCTAAGTCAAATAAGTCACATCATCAAATCTCCCATTAAATTAATTAACCCTTGATTAATTTAATCTAATCTCATGTCACATCCTCTAGATAATGCAAGTTGCACATGAAAATAGATTTAATTCATTTATTAAATCCCTATTTTCCTCACAAGGCATCTTTTGGAATATTCTCTCAATTTGAATTCAAAAATTCCAAGTCAACATGTACATCCAACAAGGCAATAACTTCATCTTACATGTCCTTTTCCTTGAGCCAAGTGGCATTTATTGCATTTTCCCTTCCCTCTTACATGTCATTTCAACAAATTTGAATTTCAAATTCAGGCATTTATTGGCACATTGCCCAAATCTTGCACATCCTCCACCCATTCATAGCTTGACAAGTGGCACCATATCATTGGATGAATGTTAGTCCCACATTGCTCAAATTTGGACATTCATCCATCTTGAAATCCTATAAATGAAGAGCTCCTCTCTTCATTTTATCATCCACAAACATTGCAAAGTTACCATGCTAAAATACTTAGCTATTTCCATCCATCATTTGAATTCTTAGCTAGGCATTTTTGCATATTTGGCTTGGAGTTCTCATCTTTCACCAAAGTGGATCAACATCATCTTCAACATTCGAATCTTGCATCATAGGAATTGGGAAAGGGCCAATTTTCACATCAAATTGGCACCAATTCCCGTATGGGATTAAGAGTTTGCTTGCTTAATTAGGATTCAATCTTTATTTTTTGATTTACTTTGTGTTCTTCATTATTGTCTTCCTAATTTGAGCTATGTTAATGAATCTCATGGGGAATCCTTGTTTATGCTTGCAAAATCTAACTTAAGGTGTTTATTGTCTTTGTCTTCCAGGTACCTAGGCTTGGGTTCGCACATTTGGCGCTAGAAGGAGGGCTTGACATCAAAATTTCTAACATTTGCTTAAAATTTCCGCGTTTTCTTGACACAGGAAATTCCAACGCGGGCTCTTCAGCGTCATTTTAGCGCCGTGGGCTATCTAGCATCATTGTTTTAGCACCGCGGGCTCGTCAACGTCGTTGGGCTTGTCCCGCCAAAAAAATTCAAATCACAAACTCCACCGCTGAACTTGCCGATCTGCAAAAGATTTAATTTTTTTTTAAAAACTCTGACGCCTTCAAAAACTGCGACGCTGGAGCAAAAGAGCAACGCAATCGTGCTCTCTGTCCCAACACAGAGCGCCACTTACCAGTCAGTGGTGCTGTAGGAGCGACGCTGGAAGAAAAAAATAGCGACACCTTCACAAGTTGCGACGCTGAAAGACAATAAAAAGGGAAAATTTGGTTTTTTAGCACGTGATTTAATTTATGACTGCTTCTTCCCTTGTTTCTTGCTTTTTAATTTCTGTATTTTTTCTAGAATCTGACCTTTTTTTCCTTATTACTCTTTGTAGGTAGGAAATCGAGAGCAAAAGGAAGGATAAGCATGGAGATGGTATTTGGTCTAATCAAAGTGTTTCTAAACACTTAAGTGTTTATTTAAACACTTCCTTAGGAACTTGTCATCCTTTCATCTTTAGAACACTAGCTTTCATTTGGGCTTAAAAAGGACCTCTCAACTTTCCATTTCTTGCAAAGGTTAAAACAAACAATAGGACCAACAACTTACTAGACTTCGTTTATGGGATTAACAAATTGAACAAATGTCTTTCACTTGTGATTTGGTGCTCTAAAATGAACTCACATATTGCTTTGAAGATCTAAAAAGAACAAGTGTAGCTTGCTTTGTTTGTGAGGGCTTACTTGGACTAAAGGCATTGGAAAAGGACGTATGCGCTTTTCTCGCGCTTTATAGTGATCTTGAGAATCAAAAGGCCTTTTCTATGACTTTGGGTTGAGATAAAGCAATCACCTCCACACTTCGATTTGGGCTTAAAATTGAACAAACTATTGTGTGAGTGTGAGTGGGGACTTTGTTGCGTATATTCTCTTTCCTTGTTGCCAACAAGGATTGATCAAGTTACGAATATTGTTCTTCATTCGCTTTTGTTTATCCTAGAGGGCCTGCCTTGGGGAAAAAGTACTCACCCAAGGGACGACTCAACTGGTAACACTCTAAAGCCAAGAGTATTTCTAGCCGGGATATAAATGTGGATATTGGAAGAAACGCCAATATCATGTGGTTGATTCCGACAAGATGGATCCGAAAGGGGACTCTTGCCGTATGGGTCAATCTCCACGAACGGAAAGTCCTTATTAGGACCCATGTGCTAGAATTTTCCAAAATCCTTTTATCTATTTGTTGGTGCAACAACAGTTGTTTTGAAGCCGCCCCACACTTTTATGGTCTTCTAGTAGAAATGGAAAGCATGCCATGGGAGTTTCATGGGTGTTGATGCTTGGCTGCCCCATATAAGTGAGTGTCGTGGAGGGGAGCCAGTGGGTCAAAGCATCTAACCATTCGCTACAGATAAGCGTAGTTGGACTTGTCCAAGTGGGAATCCAACAAATATTGTCTTACACATCCATAGGATTGTACTTATTCTTGGGTTACAAAATGTATTGCTTGATCGAAAACATCTCAAAACAAACACTTAACACCATCCAAATTTCAAACGCTTTTGAAGACAAATACCATTGACTCAATCCATATGTTATTGCTTTCCCTTTGGATTCACATCCTTAGAGGTTTCTAAGCACTGGATTAGATCTCAATTTGGCTTCTTAAGTAAACAATAGGAAACCCTTGCCTTAAGTTCATTGAATTTCCACATAACATATCTTGTGGAGTTTGAAGAAATTAAGACATTGGACATCTTAGTTTGAAAACCTAATTGAAGAAAGTGTTTTTGGTAAAATAAAGACATTAAGCAAAGCTAAGCAAAATGAACTTTCATATGTGTTGAAAACTCAAAATCCCAAAGCACAAATCATTGATTGGAAATCCGAAAATGAATGTTCAAATGAAATCATTTCTTGGTTACAAAGGTCTTTACGAAGCATATGCATGCTCTTCAATACCTAGATCTAGACAAACAAAGTATACCTTTTTAGGTTCATCTTAGGATCAAAACATATCAAAATTTTTTCATCCATCCATCAAAACATCAAAACAAATCCCACCTCATCACCACCTTTTGGAAAATCTTGAAAAATCATCCTTGATACTAGGCTTTATGAAAAAAATCCAAACCATCATCGAAATCATTGAGACAAAATCCTTGAGAACATTATCAAAAACACCTTTGGCTAGGTATGTGTAGATGCATCCTTTTGCATATACTTAGTCAAAGTTATCAAAATCATCTTGTCTAGCTTAGTGTATGTAGATGAATCCTTCTCCATATGCTTAGTGAAACAAATCGTCTTGTTTGAATAGGTGTGGGTAGATGCATCCTTCTCCTCACGCATATTCAAAACATCATCCCTTGAACAAATCTATCCCTTAGATCATCATCCAAAATCTTAGGGTCTTTTTGTTCAAATATCCAAATCAAAATCAGAATCAAAATCCAAGGTTCTAAAAAGCCTAGTGTCTCATTCAAGATTGATCAAAAATCAAAAGCATCCATATCATCCATCCCTATTATCATCATCATATCATCATCACCATTTGATCCTCAAAAACATCCTAAGAATTTCTACTTTGGGACATAAAATAGAGATCAATCCAAAGAATCAAGAGATTCATCTCCCATATTCTTGATCCCTGTTTTATGGTCCAAACAAGATCTCAATACAAGAAGAGTATGGAAGCCAACAAAGAAACACCCGCTTCAAGTGATCTTAGCCAAACCAACGCAGAAATGAATCCAATAGAATCAAGCAACCCGTTGGCCCTCTCATCATCGCAACATCCCCAAGAAGAAAATCAAGGAGAGGACCTCACTTTCAGAATGTCTCATGAGGAGATGGCAGAAATGCTCCAAAATCCAGACAACCATAGTATCATCAACATCATGATGAGACTTAACCCTTCATTGTACATGCTTGAACTAGCAAAAAAAAGGGCCAAGTTGCCTTCAGATTTTGATGTGAGTACTATCGTGGACACATCATTTCATCTACACCCCCATCTCAAAACGTCACACAAAACATTCCGCAAATCACAACATCGTTTGCTCCAACCCAACCAAATGTCAACAAGGGAAACACATTCCTCAATGCTCTTCAATCACATCCCCTTGTTAATAATCAAAACATGGACGCAAACACCACCTTGGAACAAAGCATACCCGAAATCCTATTACACAAGAATGTTCCTCTCACATTCCATCACGATCCATCATCATCAATTTTTCACGCAACACCACAAACACCTCTTCTCACAAATTCACAAGAGGGAGATATGTTCAGACTTGGGGGCTTATTCGACACCATGACATTTTCACAACAACTCACACCCCTTACATTTCCACCTCTTCTGCCATTGCCATTATCATCTACATCACTCCTTGGTTTAGGGCTTCCTCCCCTACCAAGTGT
This sequence comes from Sequoia sempervirens, assembly GCA_007258455.2. NCBI lineage: Eukaryota > Viridiplantae > Streptophyta > Pinopsida > Cupressales > Cupressaceae > Sequoia > Sequoia sempervirens. Next base: position 27,909 of record VDFB02332156.1, read on the forward strand.
CAATCAAACCTACATCCCAACCATCAATCAAAGCATTGCGTTAAACACTCAAAATTTATTGTTGATATCGCAACAACAAATGAGAAACACATAAGCAATGGAAACACCATCAAACACACCCTTAACATCAAAAATCATGGTCTCACAAGGACCAATCACATCAATACCATTATCCAACAGGAAAAATATCAACACAACATTATCATCTACCACTATTCCAAATCCACCACCACCTCCACCACCACCAACGTTCACCACATCAAACCAATTCGACGTAGCATTACAAACCGCTTTTCAAAGAGGATACCAACAAGTGCAGAAACAAAAAGCCATGCAACAAGCCGCTCAAGCTGCCAAAGCTGCACAAGCTGCATTACAAGTGCAACAAGCACAACAAGCCCAAGCTTTATTGGAACAACAACAACAAGAAGTTTCCCAAGCTACACAAGTATTGCAAGCACAAAGATTCACTCAAGCATAACTTTTATTACAGCAACAAGCCGCACAAGCACAAGTGCAAGCCCAAGCTCAAGCACAATCTCAATATCAAGCACAGCAAGCACAAGCACAAGCACAACTTCTTGCACAAGCAGCGTAATTGCAAGCATATCAGCAAGCATTAAAACAATACCAAGAGCAACAAGAAGCAACAGAATTGGCAGCCCAACAACAAGCGTTATGGGAACAACAACAAGCGCAACAACAAGCACAAATCCTAGCGCAACAACAATAGGATCAACAATAGGCATCGTTCATACAAAAGCAATTAGAAGCCTACTTCACTCAACAGAGCATGCAAATACGATCAAACAACTCACCAACCAACCCATCCATCCAACCAACAATTCAAACACCCCAAAACACTTTCATCCCACCCCCTAATCCTTAGAATGATGTGACGACACAACTTAGGTTTCTCTCGCAACAAGTACTCGACCTTCAATCGGAGCGGACAAAATGAAAATGGGCTCATAATACCTATCATTCCAGAGATGCGACCCATAACAAATCTTGGTCTTGGATGTGTCACTCCGAGAATAACCATATGTGGCCGAAGTCCTCCAGTTAGAGCCGCTAATGTTTTTCCTCAGCCAGTACTAGTACAAGTACACTCACCAATAGTCACAGGTAGGGATACACAACTTTATAACTGAGGCCTATATTAGTAGTGATGACGAGGACCCCATATCCAATCTACCTAGGCTATTCGAAGATACCACCCTGTGTATGATTAGTACCATATCCTTTGAACCAGATAGTCAAAATCATGAGATTCGTTTAGTCTACCCCCAACTGATTGACTATGACCAACGAGGACCACCAGTTCTCGATACATTCGAAAATGATGAAGCGCTCTCAGAATTCATGGGATTGAGGGATAACATTCCAGATGGAGATCACAAGGCAGGATTTATAATGGAGTTGGACACACATGCCTATTATGGGGAAACGATTGAATCCTTCAGTTGCAAAAGTGAGAAACTAAGAATCATATCCAAGTCCTTGAGTGAAAACCACACTGTGGCACTCTCTAACAATAAAATAGTAAAAAGAAAGGACATATCCAATGGTGAAAACCTCTCTAAGGTGCCCGAGGATGAAGGATTCAATCTTCCTCTAAGAGCTATTCATCAGGAGAAGTCAGCAGTCTTGGCTGAAAAGTGCAATCCTGTCAACCTAGGAACAAAGGAGACCCCACATATCACATTCTATGCGAAATCACTATTATTAGAAGAGCAAGAACTCCTAGCAGCATTCCTAAATGAAAGGAAAATAAACTTCGCATGGAGTTACGCTGACATGCCAGGGCTAGATCCAGAGACAGTGGTTCATCACTTAGCAGTGTATCCAGAAGTAAAACCTGTCAGACAAAAGCTTCAAAGAATGCATCCTCAAATCGCCCTATTGGTCAAAATGGAGCTCAAAAAGTTGTTAGATGCAGGATTCATCCGACCCATAGATTATCCCGAATGGGTATCAAACCTGGTACCTGTTTCGAAACCTGATGGAGCCATTCGAATATGCATGGATTTCAGATATTTGAACAAGGCATGTCCAAAAGATGACTTCCCGCTTCCTAACATTGACATGATAGTGGACATGATAGCAGGGCATGAGATGCTATCAATAATGCACAGATTCTTAGGATATAACCAAATCATGATAGCAAAAGAAGATCAACCTATCAAAGGGCCATGACGCTAATATTTCACGACATGATTCATAAAACAGTTGAAGACTATGTTGACGACATCCTAGCCAAATCAAGAAAAAGACAAGATCATATAGCAACCCTAAGTGCTATCTTTGATAGAATAGAGGAATACAAAGTCAGACTAAATCCCAAGAAGTGGGTCTTTGGTGTACAATCAGGTAAACTGCTAGGATACATAGTCTCCATGAGGGGTATCGAGGTGGATCGAGAGAAAGTAAAGGCAATCCTTGAGATGGAAGCACCAAAGGCATTAAAACAACTAAGAGGTCTCCAAGGAAGACTTCAATCCATCCGACGATTCATAGCACAACTAGTAGACAAGCAAAACCCATACTCTCACCTACTCCACAAGGGGGTAGCATACAAATGGGATACAAAATGTGAAGAGGCATTCAACAAGATCAAGGAATATCTATTGACACCACTAGTGTTAATGCCACCTATCCCAAGAAAGCCATTGATCTTATATGTGTCAGCAACAACAACAACCCTTGGAGCTCTTCTTGCTCAGCATGATGAACACATAACAAAGAGGGCCATCTATTATATCAGCAGGACAATGGTCGGTCATGAACTAAATTACTCATTTATCGAGAAAGCTTGCCTCGCAGTAGTGTTTGCATCCCAAAAATTTAGACATTATATGCTGACACACAAGATAAAGCTCATCGTGAAAATTGATCCCCTCAAGTATCTCTTATCCAAGGCAATGCTCATAGGAAGAATGGCAAAGTGGGTAATGATATTGTCAGAGTATGAAATCGAGTATGTAGAGCAGAAAGCCATTAAGGGACAAGTTATTGTAGATCAACTAGCGAAGGCACCCATTTATGCTGAGAACCCTCTTGTCTTAGAGTTTCCAAATGAATCCATCTTTAACCTTAACGTAGCAAACCACTGGAAACTATACTTCGATGGTTCATATACACAACACAGATCAGGAGCTAGTGTCTTCTTCATCACCCCACAAGGGGATTGCATACCAAGGTCATATAAACTAGCATTCCCTTGCACAAATAACATGCTTTGACTATAGGTCTCAAGATAGCAGTGCAATGGAACATCATGGCTCTCAAGGTATATGGAGACTCTCAGTTGATCATAAATCAGGTCAATAATGAATATTAGACAAAGGATGACAAGCTAACCCCATACAAGAAATTGATGGAGACTCTAAAGGAATCCTTCACTGACATAACATTTGAGCAGATTCCAAGAACCAACAACAAAGCCGCTGACGCCATGGCTACAATTGGGTCTCTAGTAGACATCCCTCACAACGTGCCGAAATACGAATTTCTGATCGAGCAGCTTCTTATTCCCACATTCGAGGTACCAAAATCAGAATATGTGTGTCAAATTGTTGGTCCTGGCGATCCTTGGTATCACGACATCTACACATATCTTCGCATAGGAGTCATACCCGCTGACCTACCATCGAGCCTAAAATGAACCTTTATCAAAAAGGCATCCAGATTTGTCATCCTAGGTGATACCTTATACCGTAGAAGCATAGAGGGTACTTTACTACACTGTCTAAATGTTGAGGAGGCATTAACCGCTCTAACCAAGGTTGATAATAGTATCTGTGGCTCACACTCGAGTGGAATGACCATAGCCAAGAAACTGTTGAGGATGGGGTATTATTGGCCCACAATGGAGAGAGAAGCACATGATAATGCTAAAAGGTGTCTACAATGTCAACAGCATGGGGATCTCATCCATGCTCCAGCTCAAGAGCTTCACCCGATCGTCACACCATGGCCCTTTTCACAGTGGGGACTCGACCTCATTGGGAAAATCACACCTACCTCATCCAATGGCCATAAATTTATCATCATTGCAACTGAGTACTTCACAAAGTGGGTGGAAGCCATACCCATGACGTATATCACTGGAAAGCAGATCTCAAAGTTCATCCTAAACTATCTCATATGTCGCTATGGTGTTCCACAAGCCATTATATCAGATTATGGGAAACCATTCAAGAATTGAGATGTTCGTGACTTGTGCGATAAATTCAAAATCCAACATCGCTTCTCCACCCCATATTATCCCCAAGGCAATGGCCAAGCAGAAGCCATGAACAAAACCATCCTCAAAATCCTCAAGAAAATAGTCAATGACGTAGGTCATGACTGGCATTTGTAGCTTAACCCCGCCCTTTGGGCTTATCGAATTAGCATTCGCACACCCACCGGTGCCACCCCTTTCTCCTTGGTCTACGGATTAGAATTTGTACTCCCCATTGAGATCGAGCTCCCATCCCTTAGAATATCATTGCAAAATCTCATCACTGATGAGGACTATCGGGTGTCAAGATTAAATGAGCTGGAGTTATTGGATAAGAAACGAATAGATGCTTTGAATCATCTGCAAGTCTATCAAAATAGACTCAAACAGAGCTACAACAAGAAAATCAGAAGCAGGACTTTCCAAGTTGGGGAACTAGTCTTAAAAGAAAATCAAAAGAATGTCCCGAACCCCAAAGAAGAAAGGCAAGTTTGAACCTAATTGGTTAGGACCTTTCATCATCACAACAAGTTATAAGTCAGGCATATCAGCTATCAACACAAGGGGAACCTCTACAGAGCCCATGAATAGCTCCCATCTCAAAAGTTTTATGCCTAATTCTCACAAGGTATAGAACCAAAAATCCAAAAAATTAGAAAAAGTCCGAAAAATGGTTACTTCGGCTAAAACCTAGCAAACAGGTGTCTTGGTAACAACAAAAAAATCCAAAAAAGAAAAAAATCCAAAAAAATTAGAAAAAGGATCAAAAAATCGCCTTCTAGTGAAAACCACTTTAGTGGCACTTTGGGCAAGTACCTTGGTGAAAACCTGGCAAATAGGCACCTAGTGTAAATAAGCACTTTCCATCCACCAGGACCTTTATGGCTTGTTCATCATTATCCCTCCATTTTGCTTCCATCATCCATCGCATTCAGGTCTCCGTCCATCAAACATCCATTTGCATCTGCATCATAGCTTGGTCCTGTGTTCATATCATGATCCCTCCTAGTACTACTCGGCCCATCCTCAAGGTCAGCTTGTCCTGCTTTTATCGGAGTAGTCTATTACATCACGCTAGGGGGCACGTTTTATTTGGATTGGATTCGTGTATGATCTTAAAGTCCAGAAAATCAAAAATCCAAAAACATCAAAACATCAAAAATCCAAAACATCAAAAATCAAAAATCCAAAAACATTCAAAACATATCAAAATCCAAAAACAAGTCAAAAAGTCATTCAAAAAACTGAAAACAAGGTCATCTTGTCGAACTACATCATCTATGAGCTTGAACATAGGCAAGGTTGATCTTTGATCATCCCCCGAGACATTTAGGTCAGTCCTTTAGGAGTCCATCATAATAAAGCTGACATTTCATCATGTGTATCATCATCTGTCAATTGGTCAAGTCGTTAGTCGAACTACGTGGTCTTTGCGTATATAATGTAGGCAAGGCTAATCTGTTGATCAGCCCCCGAGGCCCCTAGGATAGGTCTTTAGGTTATTATCTTGGTCAAAATCTCAAAAAATCCCAAAAATAGTTGAAAATTTTGAAAATCAAAACATTTGTAAAACCTCGAAAAATACCAAAAATAGCCTCAAAACATTGCAAAACATCAAAAACATCCAAATATTTGAAAAAATCCATCTGCCTCATCTCACTTACACCCGCAATAAACAACACTCATAATAAATTGATCGTCATCCTCAACCTTTGGTAAAACAATCGAAAACAAGTCTAGCAGATTGCAAGTAGAACTCCAAACATCAGGTCTTAAGTCTATGTCATGTGCATAAATAGGTTGGTCATCTCTTCATAACAATCATCATCTGAATTGGTCCCATATCAATCATTCCGTATAAATGAAATGATGTGCTGCCATCCACTAACATGTCCTAGGATGAATCCTTCGTACAATGGGCATTATCTTTTGGCAATAAGTTTCGTTCATCATCCTTAGAAAACATATCCCCTTTCCGTTAGCGGTATTGAAGAGCATCAGTCTGTTTGTTTACTTGGTCTTTGTCTTTTGACTTATCTTATTTTGTTCTCATTCCAAGGACATCTCAATGATATCCCAAAACAACGGATTTAGAGAAATAGGAATGGGGCAATGATCATTATCTTTTGTCTGCTACGTTTGTTGGACGCTCTTGCAATATAACCTTGGCGAATACTTGCTTTGTTAGGTATATGCGGAAGAAGTCTACGACAACTTGTTGACTATTACAGGGATAGGTTTACCTTTCCGTGTTTTGGTCTGAGGTGCCTGAAACTCCTAAAGTGCATCCTAGCAAGGTTTTCGTATGTCAGGTGTGAACAAGAATACTCCTATCTGATTTTCGAGTCAAAGTCCATCACACTAGGTACCACGCCATCCTGGTTTGCTATACCTCGATGCATCGTACCACGTGTGTTATCAAACATAAGAAAATTTTGGCCCTTTGAAAATCCCAATTCCTTGGCAAGTAATCATCATCATCATCATCTGCATTTGTGTCATCATGTGTCTTGTTGAAATGACTTCTTCTTTTCTCACTAATCACACTAACAAGGTACTATGACAGTTGATCACCATCACCATCACCGTCATTAATCCTACATCCACAAATCATTAGCATATTGCACAAAAAAATCATATAGAAATCATTGCATAAGCATATCATATAGGAAACATACACATCACATTTTAAATAGGTGCATTCATGACATTGCATTCACCCATCACGTGGCATCTCATGACATTACCATCTAAATCATCACATAAGCATCTACATAATCATTCCATAATCATTTAGTGCATAATCATAAGCAATAGGCACATGAGCATTTAAAGTCATTAGACATATCATTACATACATCATCATTTAGGATAATAACATTTGTTAATCTAAGCATCTCATACTACCATTTCATTAGCATCATATCATGACCATCGCATCATATCACATCCATCACATCATAGATCATCTCATATAAGCATTTTCCATACATCATTACAAATACCATATATCATTTCACATATCACATTTGCATAAAATAAATCATCATATGGTTAACATCATTGCACATCATATCATAGGTCATAATCATTGCATAAACATCATTAGAAATAAATACATCCATAACATATAGAGATAAAGCATACATGCATAGATAAGGGTACACATTTCATCACATCAAAATCAGCTCATATATATCATATCAACTATCATAGTACAAAGAATAATAATCAAGATCATTGTACATATGTGGGTCAATCGGTACAAAACACCCATCGGGCTATCAAAAATGAGCCCATAAGGCACAAAAGCACCTATCATCTCGATCAAGCTCAGTCTCTGTGGATGCTGCCCTCACCCCTATCACCATGACCCTCTAGTGGTCTCTGGCTGGCCTACTTTGAATACTCAGGAACCTAATCTGCTCTGGGTATAGTGTCGTGATAGGCTCGGTGGTAGTACTCTACCTCTCGAATGACATCTCTATAGGATCGTACCGGCACGATACCCTGGGAGGCGGAGGCGATCATGCTCTCGATCTACTGTCGATGACCTAGCTCTATGGCTGCCTGTACCTCTACGGCCTGTCGTTGCTACACTACCTAATCCCTCTCGGCCTTGAGCTAGTCCCTCTTAGCCCGTGCTTGGTCTCTCTCGCCTATCATGGCCTGTACCTGCACCTATAGCTGCAAAATCAGGGCATCCCGTGCGTCTGCCTGCCCTGTCGGCTATACCCGTGGCTGTGCCCATGCCTAGTCCTCACCCCCGACATGTGGGGATGGGACTATGGATCCTGATGCTGGTCCTGCATGGGGACATCTCCCTGACTTGGTGGAATTGGGGGAACCTCTGGTGGATCCTGTTAGATCTCGATCCTCAAACCTCACCCTCGTCCTCGCCCCCTGCCTCTGCCTCTGACCCTGTATGCCTCTGGATCCTCACCTAGAACAGTCAACCGTAGGGGAGGTCTAAACCAATCTCTGAAGGCCTGTGTGGTGCCTGGATCTATTGGACCCTGATCATAAGCCCAAGGTCGGGCCACCAACTACCAGAAGCTATCAACTGCCTCTGCGTTCGGAATACCTGGCCCCCATGCCACCTGTGTCATGTTGCGTGCGAAGACGGCCACATAGCCGTCATCTGGACGATCTTGTGACTCTCTGAACTAATGGTGTACACGTTTGGGCAGGGATCTCTCTATCATCGTATGCTCTTGGCCCTGCATGTACCGATCTTGACAGAAATAGAAGAGTTGGGTAGCATTGTCGGCCCTTCCGGGCCGACCAAGGTACGGGCACCAAGTAAAAATGAGAATTTCATCTATGACCCGCCTCCAATAGGGGATTCCATGCTCACCAGTGTGTGTGAAGGACACACCGCCTCTGTACTAAGCCACGAGGGCATCCTCTGCCCCCATCGGAACCGGAACAACCCGTGGACGTAGCACAGAAATGTGCTCCCACGCCCAGATATGTAGCAAGGTCACGCCAACTCCCAGTGCTCTGCCATCTGCGTACACATACTCGTGCAGGTCCCTGTACAGTGAAGCCAAAAGTACAGGCCCCCACGCGAACCAAACCGGCCTATCCCAGACCATCCTCTCCCAGCAGTAACCCTAGCTTCGACTGAAATACCGCCCTCACTTGTCTGGGGCAACCAAACCAGAAATAATCATTGCAACTGCCCAACAGAAGGGAGGTGTGATAACTCTATACCGCTCTAACTCGATCTGTCCCTCGCAGTATATGATGTCTAGTGTAGCGAGGACTCTGGTACAGTACTCGTGACCCTCCTCCATGTCATAGATCACCCGCCGGCCATGAATGGGCAATCGTAGTATACGCTAGACGTCCTCCAATGTGACGGTCGCCTCACCAATGGGAAGATGAAATGACGAGGTCTCGCTATGCCATCTCTCGGCTAGCGCTAACAACATCCTGAGGTGTGTGTGCACGGGCGCTGTGTATGCAATATACCACAATCCCACAACTCCCAGTCGATCGTGATCATGGTCGCTCAAGTCCCGTAAAATGCTCACCAGGTCCCGTGACTGGTGCTCCCGAGAATAGAGCTCCCTGGGCCCTTCCTGCATCAACGAAGGTCAGCGTGTTAAAAATTTTGAAAAAAAATCCTAACGTAACACCTCAAACTCGCTTCAAGTGGCGTAGTTTGTGAAGGCGTCACAATTTAAGTTTCCTCAAACAGCGACGCTGGACCCAGAATTTAACCAAATGGCGCCGCCACGGTGCACTTTTCCAAAACTAGCCCGCCAAGTCCAAGCCGAGCTCTATCCCAGCGGTGGAGTTTTTAAACTCCAAATTGCACCGCTGCAGCACTAAATAGCGCCACTGCGGCGCAAAGGAGTTAGCAGTGCACTTTAAACACCAAGCGGTGCTATAATAGCATTGCTGGAGGTGAGCTCTCCTTAAAACATGAAATAAATGCGTTAAAACAAAAAAATGAAGCGTTAGTTAGGGCCACATACCGGGGCACCAATGCCAGGTGGCCGCTGGTAGGTCCGAACACGGTCCAAATGTGCAGGGGAAGTTGTCGTTGTGCAATACCGTCAGGAGGTTAGAGCTCATATCTCAAGGTTGCTAGCGGAGGTGTGTGAAAATGATTTGAAAATGACCCCTCGGGCCCCTTTTAAGCCTAAAAATTAGGGTTTTTTGACCCTTTAGGGCTGTCCTGCTAGGGTTTTGGCCGCCCGAACCCGTTTTTGTCCATTTGAGGCTTGTTTTTCATCGTTTTATTGCGTTTAGACATGTTTTTAGCCTCCCAGACCCCTTTTGGACCTGTCGGGCACTTTGTCACTTTTTTTCGCCAGATCACCCAAAAAATTGAAATTTTCATCCGATCTCTCAAGGGGGCATTATAATGGCATATTCTCTCACCATGTAGCAGTAGGGCAGGCTTTCGAATATCAAAACTTTTTTGGCTTTGATCGAGATTGGTTATTCTTTGAACCAACACAACAAGTGCATTGCTTCAAAGAGGGGCAAAATGTAGACATCGAAAATGTACTGATTGACACCGTGCACCTGATCCTGACTTACTAACATCGTTTCTTCCTAAATCATCCCTTGGTCTAACCGTTTAATCAAATTCCCCTATCTGATTAAATTCATCAATATTCATCCTTTAATTAAATAAATCATTTGATCTAATTAAGGTCATCTCTTTTGTTAATTAAATCAATCCATTCGATCTAATTATCTCTATTTAATTAAATAATCAATTTATTTGATTAAATCTCTAAAGTCTATCCATTAAATTAAATAAATTTAAACTTTATTGGATTTAATCTAACACCATCCCTTTTAATTAAATAAATCAAAATCTTTATTTAATTAGCCTCTTATCATATTCCTCTCTTATTTGACTTAAATAAATCCATAAATCTAAGTCAAATAAGTCACATCATCAAATCTCCCATTAAATTAATTAACCCTTGATTAATTTAATCTAATCTCATGTCACATCCTCTAGATAATGCAAGTTGCACATGAAAATAGATTTAATTCATTTATTAAATCTCTATTTTCCTCACAAGGCATCTTTTGGAATATTCTCTCAATTTGAATTCAAAAATTCCAAGTCAACATGTACATCCAACAAGGCAATAACTTCATCTTACATGTCCTTTTCCTTGAGCCAAGTGGCATTTATTGCATTTTCCCTTCCCTCTTACATGTCATTTCAACAAATTTGAATTTCAAATTCAGGCATTTATTGGCACATTTCCCAAATCTTGCACATCCTCCACCCATTCATAGCTTGACAAGTGGCACCATATCATTGGATGAATGTTAGTCCCAAATTTCTCAAATTTGGACATTCATCCATCTTGAAATCCTATAAATGAAGAGCTCCTCTCTTCATTTTATCATCCACAAACATTGCAAAGTTACCATCCATCATTTGAATTCTTAGCTAGGCATTTTTGCAGATTTGGCTTGGAGTTCTCATCTTTCACCAAAGTGGATCAACATCATCTTCAACATTCGAATCTTGCATCATAGGAATTGGGAAAGAGCCAATTTTCACATCAAATTGGCACCAATTCCCCCATGGGATTAAGAGTTTGCTTGCTTAATTAGGATTCAATCTTTATTTTGTGATTTACTTTGTGTTCTTCAGTATTTTCTTCCTAATTTGAGCTATGTTAATAAATCTCGTGGGGAATCCTTGTTTATGCTTGCAAAATCTAACTTAAGGTGTTTATTGTCTTTGTCTTGCAGGTACCTAGGCTTGGGTTCGCACACCTACCTAGATTTTTTTTTTTGAATATCCAAGAGTCCTTCTAATTATGTATCTAGGGGTCATAGATTGGGTCACAAAGCTACACGCTTCATGACACACGAGTCTACAACATGCCTAGGACACGAGAGAAAGATTCCCCAATACCAAAAAATGAAAACAAGGATTTTCACATCAAGTTCACCAAAAATGTAGAGTAGGGGGATTCGTCACCCCCGAGACTCTAAACTCCAGGTCATAGGAGAGCCCCAAGGAACGAATTTCCCTAAACTACCTCAAGTTATTTGACAATTTGAGAGAGAGGCTAAAAAGGAAGGGAAAATAGAGCACTATTTCCATTCTACTAAAAATGAGTGTTGCCAGAATCAGGTGAACCAAGCACAAAGGTTTTGGACTGTAGACTAGATAGCTCACTATTTTGAGGACAGAAGCGTGAGAACCAAACTCCAATGTGTTGCACTTGCATCCTATACAAACAAAGGTCTGATAAATAGTCAAAAAACATAAAGGGCCTACTTATGACCCGACTATTGAGGTTTTATAGTTTGACAGAGAAAATACATAAAGCGAAAAGTACAACATGAAGAATATTGAAAAGCTATTCTAATACAAAAATGACATAGAAAGAGTATGAAAAGATACCATTCCACTCATGAATCAGTTATCTAGTTGTCTTTGAATAGATGAACCTGCACCTACACACACAGAATTAGAAAAAGTGTTGGGTTGTGTTTTGAGGTCTGCCACAGTCAAAACCCTATTTTGGTGTTTCCACCTCCATGGACAACCAAGATGCCATGATATAGAGAAAATCGATAAAGATAGAATAGAAATGACACTATCAAATAGAGTGCAAAGACCATCTGAATGCTACTCTATAAGACACAATGATGCAAGTAAATAGAAAGAGCAATATCACCTTCCCTTCTGGTAGCACTCAAGGATGAGAGGAGAATATGATGAGAGATAACGCCTTTCCAAGAGAACGAAGCTTCGTAGACCTTGCAAAAAAAGTGGTGTTGCAATAAGATAGCATTGTAGAGTCCAAGAAGAGAGCTTGTGGAAACAAGAAGAGGCAAGAATGATCAAGAAGAGAGCAAGAGAGTGAGAATTAGAAAGAGAGATCTCAAAAGAGTGAAAAGAATTAGCATGAAGAAGTTAAAGAATGAGTTTGAATCGGGAAAAAGGAGGTAAAGGGATGATTTTCATTGATCAAGACCCAATAGAGAACGTTACTTTCGTGGACAACCAAGAAATGTAATGCTTCTGTGAATCTTGGAGGCAAGAATCTGTCAAAACGGAAACACGACACATAGATGTCCATGTGACGCACACACGTCCCCAATGAATATTCCTCCACCGACACAAAAATACAAGGCTATGTGGAAGGAATGGGCAAACGATGACGGGATTTGTATCATTGAACTTATAAATTGTAAAGAGAAACAAATGGGAAATTTTCCTAGAGTGCAAATTTGCACCATTGCAGATTCCAAAATTTCATCTATGAAGGTTGATTGTTATGTGTTTTCCTCATTTTGAAAGTAATGGAAATTGCTTTCTTCCCAAGGTATGAGAAGAACATTTCTTATTTGGTCAAAAACATAATCACTATTTTGAAATTGACCTAGCTACCATTTTTGTGAACCCATAAAATGTGATCTTCTTTTAGGTTTAATACAAAAATAGTTAGATTCATAAACATTTGGAGAACTAATTTACAACTTTTTAGCACTTTTGATTTTCTTTTTTATTTTATATCATAATTTTATAACCTCACCATCCTTTAATGCAAGGATTTAATCAACTATGCACATGTCACATTTCTTATTTCTTCCTTGTTTATTTAATAGATAAAATCTATCAAAAAAAAATTAATCAAAAATTTAAATTTATAATTTTGTGAAGGGTCTAATCTCATTATTTTGGCATCAAAAATACTATATTTGATGTGATTCCAAAATCAATGTGGGAAATACTGTCTTTAATGAGATTCCAAAATGATAGAAGCACCTTATCATTCTTCGCTAATATTTTTTGGATTGTCGACATGTGATGCTCCCCAATTGTATGATTTTTTTGATACTTCACCATTATTATGTGTTTTTTTCTTCAAATAGAGTCTCCAACCTCTTTTCTTATGGAGGTACCTTCAAATTTATGAGGAAATTAATCATCGATACTTCAATCCTTCCCTAGCAAAGTTGTAAAAAATTGTTGGTAATAATTTTGGCACTGCAAAAATTAATTGACTCGCCCAATAAGTAGTGACAATATACACCAAAAAATGGAGAAATTGATAAGAGATTAGTGATTCTCTTTTGTCTTTGAGAGGGGAAGCCCCCTTGTATGATAAAACTTGAGAATGGCTTGTTACCTAATGAATAAGTCTCCCACTTCAAATTTTGTTGAGAAAACACCTATAAATGTGTGGTGAGGAGAAATAATGTAGTGTTATGTATCTTTGAGTCTTTGGTTATAAAGAATATGTACACATGCCTAGGGAGAAGTGGTATATGTTGAAGAATAAGTATATAAAATATTTCTTCATTAGCTATGACATTAATGTGAAAGGATACAAGCTTTGGGATCTTGTGGCTAAATTATTTCTACAAAAAAGTTATTTTTGATAAAGTAAGTAGCTTTTACAAGGTGTTGTACCCTTTACACGGAGAGCCCTCGGGGCCAAAAAAGAGCTAGTTCAAAACAAGAAATGAACTAGAAAGAGAAGCAGAAAAGAGGGAGGTGATCCCTTAGAAACATGAGCCACAAGGGCTTGGCAGAACTACACAACCCTAGAATCTTCTGGGGTAGATCTGACTCCCAAAACCTGAGGCCACAGTTTGGGGAGTCCCTTCTTTTTTTCTGCACAATAGGCCAGGAAAGCTCAAAACCATCAATCAAGTGAGGCGAGATGAGTGGTTCATCCACAACAACCATAGACAAAGGGCCTACATGCAACGGAGCCAGTAGCACAAAAGAGTAGTCAGGAGCATTTGAAAGATCATCAAAAGTGTTCAACGAGGGACGGGCAGACTTAGTCGGCACAACAATAGTAGATTGGGGTAGTGGTATAGCAGATTGAGGCAATGGTTCCACATAAGGGATAGCTAGAGGAGGATCCAGGGGAGCCACAACCACCAAGGAAGAGTCCTCCTCAGAGGGATCGTCCGAAGAGGGAGAGCCCACTATGAGATGGTCTGAGAGAGCATCCTTCCACTAGGTAGCAGTGCCTTTGCGGTGAGCAAGATGGCATCAAGAGGCCAAATGAACAACTGAGAAACAACGCCTACACCAAAAAGGGAGCCCCTCATAGTCCAGAAGTTGCTTCCAAGACCTATCCTCCACCATCAAGACCACATCACCATGGATAGGTTTGGAGATGTCCAAATCGATTAAAATATGAGCCATCGTAATATTCCCAAGATCCCGAGACATAGAATTCACCTTCAAAAAGTTTTCAATGGCATTGCCAATAGCTTCAAAGCAAAAATCCTCCCAAAATTGGAGAGGGAGATTCCAAATTTGCACCCAAACTGGTTTGATATTCAGAGGCTTTGTAAGAGGATTGAACAAGTGAGACCAAGGCTGAATGAACAACAAATGAACACCCCACATCCACACCCTGTCTAGCACTTGATCACGTTCTTTAGAGGAAGTAAAGGTTGCAAAGAAAAAACCTCTAGCACTAGGATAGAGGTCAATCTACCCATAAACAATAGGCTTCCAGGAAATGGAAACCCACTCATGGAGATTAGGAAGGGAGGGCCATAAGCCATTAAACTTGTAGACCACACCTTGACGCACATAGAAATCCTCATTCTCAACAACCTCAAGCCCATATACCACCATAGGGGAGGCACGAGCGCAGGGAAAAGGCTGAACCCTGGCTTGGGAAAGACAAATCTGGGCATGAGCAACATCATAAAAAAAATTCATTTTTCATGAGCAGTAGTAGAATTGGGTCACCACCCACACAACCCTGCACAACACCAAAGGAAGCAGCGAGAGGAGAGGGAGGGCCCCCACCCACACCGACCCTCCCCACACCGTCCACAAAAAGCCCACTATTTGGAGGAAGAACATCAAGCAGAGAAAGCACTCCATTCAAAAGCCCACTCGCCATAGAGAAATCTTCCTGTTGCATGCCCAACAGAGGAATCCTACCCAAAGTCATTTGAAATTTTTATTTTTCTACAAAAAAGTTGTTATCTTTAGAGAAGTTAAACCTTTTGAAGCATAGCATTGTAACTGCAAAAAAATGAAAATGATGGTGTCTACTACTAAAGACGCATGGGACTTAGAACCTTTTTCTAATGGACAAAAATAGGTATTGGATATAAATAGGTACATTCAAAAGAAAGAGAGTTTCAAATGGAAGTGTTGAGAAGCACACTATATTCCTCTTAGGAATGGGAAGATCTTGTGCTTATACATTTTGTTGTATTTCTTCCCAATGAAAGGAATGTTTTTTGGTGAGATTGGACCATCTTCAACATTTAGTTTCAAGCATTCAGCATTGGTGGGAGAGATTGAACTTTGAGGTGGGTTTCATCTAGTCTCTCTTCTTTTATCTATTCTTGGAGGAATTTTTTCCTCTAATGGGATTTTAATCTTCTTATCCTTTTTAAGGGACTATCTAGTTGTCTCCTTTGGGTCTCTATTTGGGGGATTCTTTGTCTCTTCTTGGTGTTGTATTATTTATAGAGGGAGGTTTCCCTTGAATGAGGTCTTATCCTTCCTATTTCTTTGATAGATACATTTCATACATGGGTACCTAACATGGCTCTACGTATGTTAGGACCCATTTATCCTTCTTTCTATACCCACCTAAGCTACAATTATGGGGGGTGTCGTTGCATGATTTTTTTCCCATTTAGTTAATTACTTTATTGCAAGTTATGCACCTAGGATAGGATAAACTTCCTTAGGTAGGAATCTATTTGGGTAGGCTATACTTGCATCATGTGACTTGTATTTTCCTAGTTTGGTGGAGACATGCACACACTTGACTACATCTCCTATTAACCCACATTGGTTGTAAAATCACATCTCTTAGTGGTATACCATATATATCCACCTATTTTTATACTCTCTTACATATTGACAATGCATACTATTCAATCTATTGATCTATTGTGCTTGCCTTAATATATAGTTCAAGTCATTTATTTTTGGATCAATTTCCAAAAATATTCCTAACATATTCCTTATCCCTTAAAAGCAAGCATACACCTTGAAATGAAGTGCAAAATAAGGGAGCTAGATCCTTATAAAATTTCATTATTGTGAATGTCTCAATTATGAAAGTAATCTTAAGGAATCATGGCTTAATCAACATCGTATTCTTGTCCCAAAGCCAAGGTCTATTAGATAAGATATGCAATGTATCAACTATATATTAACATAGTAATACAAAGAATCCTTAGGAACTTCGATATATTTATATTGTTCCTTTAATCATTTTCACCAATTCTTTGTAATCTACATATGAAGATCTACTAATCTCAACCATAATCCATTAAATCTACATATTAAATTTCTACTATCAATTTTCTCTTCCTTATATAATTCTTCCTAACCATAAGTAAACTCAAATACTCACCAAAACAAGGGACTATAGACATCTTGTGAAATTATTACAACAAGGCCTCCTCATCTTCCCCTTTATTGCTCACATCTCCTTCGGCATCGATTGCCATTTTTAATGAATAGAAATATTCCCTTCATTTCTTATTTCCCCAAACACTTCCCTTGTGTCACCATCATGACTCAATTTGCTAAGAGTAATAGAGATCACCAACACCATCAACCCCAACAACAAAGGGCCCAAATTTGACAAACTAGGTCACCCTTCTCACCTATTGTCAATTTCAAAGCTTGTATATTCACATCAGTCCCATTGAAAACAAGTTTTGTAGGGTTTACTGCATTTTGGGTAGGAGAAACAACTTGAAAATTCATATTAGTCTGGTCCAACTCAAATGATTTTTGTATGTACAAGATTAGGTCCATGCACTAGATCATTCCTACACTCACAAAGATCACTTTCATAGACACAAATCTAAACCAAAGTGAAAGACAAATAATTTGTAAACTCTAGATTCTCCAAACAAACCTTAAAAATCTAACTACATAATGTATTTAAAATTAATTTCATTTCTACATTTATTCTCAATCCCAACTCATTTATCCAAATCAATTTTAACTAACCAAAACATTTCTTATAAAAATGTATATATTCCACTTACACAAATAAAAAATGTAAGATGGCAAGTGTAGACATGTAAAATATATTGATTGACATCGTGCATCTTGTTGGGACTGTAAATTTCTGAGGGTTTTTCACATGTTTTCACACCCCTAAGTTTCCATTGGAGTCCTTTTCATAAGCACATGGGTTTGTTTTCATGACATTCTGCTTACATTTTGCATTAATTCATCGGGTCTGCATTTTTCAAATTCTTGTTCCTATCGGCATGACAGCATTAAGGTCTCCTCGATCCATTCTTCTACTTGTAAACATCTATGTTGCCTATCGGCAAGACATTTCTTGTGTCACAACGATTGAAGTTTATTCACTGGCAGCTATCGGCAGACACTTCTTTTGTTTTAGCGATAAAAAGATTCATATCGGCATAAGTCATACCATCGATATATGGTCATAGCGAATTTGTTGTGTCTTACCGATTAGCTCATATGGGCTTTCTTCAGCAGAGCTTGGAGTTATCAGCATTGTGTCTTGGTGAGGTCTTCTTGTCTTGCCGAACGGAAGTGGAAGGATAGTCTTATCAGCGTAAGTTAAGATCTTTGGTGGAATGTCATAACGATTCTGTGGTGTCTCACCGACTTGTGCAAAGAGCTTTCGGTAGGAGTTGAAGTCTGCGGCAAGAATTCATAGCGAAGTATGTATGTCTCACTGATGGGTTACTAAAGGTTTCTATTGAACGGCTTTCAGCGAGAGGTTTGTGTCGTCTTGGCGAACAGGTGTGAGCTCGAGTGTTTTGGTATAACTCTATAATCTGTGGGACCTCTCACCGACATCATAAAGTTGCAGCGACATACATAAGACAGATGCACTCATCGGCAGGAGAAATCATAAGTCACGATGACAGGTTTTGGTCATGTGGACTTTCGGTGAAACAAGAGAATTCTATGAAACGTCTCCCCGAGAGCGATGAGTTGCAGCGACACATGAGATGAATAAGGGGCTTTCGGCATAACGATTGAATTCTCTATATGGTATGCTCGATAACGAAGGGTCACAGCGATACAAGTGATAAATGTGTTTTCGGTGAGACATAATGAAGGCTGTATGATATCTCCACGACTTGGATTGGTCACGGCCCAATGAACAGGGGAACACGGGCAGACAACGATAAGCGATATTTTTCCTTCGGCATACTTTCAGGGTGTCTCGGTGAATGGCTCAGAGATTATATTCAAATATTGTGGCTGACATGTGAATTTCAAATGCTGTTGAGAGCCGACATGTGAGATTTGCCCGAATTCTATGGTGGCCGACATGGATTCCCAATTTGATTTATTTTCTTGATGCTAGTGTATAAATATGCACCCCAATGAGATTTAAGATCAGATTTTAGATAAAAATACAGTAGGTAGAGATGGATACGATAGAATAAATTTCTCAAAATAGAGGCTATGTTGCATGTTTTCAAATGGCGATTTCAATGAAATTCAACTGGTGTGGTAGTTTATTTCTAGTGTCAATTGTCTATTCAATTTATTGAAAAGTATTGCTAAGTTGTCTCCAAGTTTATTCTTTCTGGTTGTTTAAATTGATATAACAAGCTTATTTTCAGTTTATCAGTGCACATTTGTTGTATCTGTGTGGTTAATTAACTGGTTCTCTCAAGAAGAGATTAAATCCTTTTGGTTGATCACAGTAATCAAGAAGATTCATCTGGATTATTAAAGTAGAGCTTAGTAGTCATAATCCTACATGTTTATACAAGTTGTAAACAGAACATATGCCAACAATTTGATTTTTTGCCAGAATAAGTTGCCCACTTCTATTTCATTTGACTTTGCATACCCAATAAGGCACTGGTCTCTACAATTTCATCATTTGGATTCATTCAGTTTCTTTACATTTGTTTTACATTTGTTAATTGAGCACTTTAGGATTTAGATCAGAGGATTGTTATTGCTATCAAGTTTGGTTTCATTTGTTCACTTCCATCTGCCATTGTGGAAAAATCATTGTGCAAGGAAGCTAATCATAAGTTAAGTCTGCTTCATTTAGATAGGTACACCCACCTAGGTCTAGTAGCACCTGAAGAGTGGAAGATTGAAAGCTTTTGACCTTGTCTGTTGCCCTAAAGCGTATAAAGAGATTGGCAGCCTCTTGAGGCATTCCGCCTGCATTTTTGAGAGCTAACACATCTGATCCTGACTTACTAACATCATTTTTTCCTGAATCATCCCTCTGTCTAACCATTTAATCAAATCTCCCTATCTGATTAAATTCATCAATTTTCATCCCTTAATTGAATAAATCATTTTATCTAATTAAGTCAGTTCATTATGTTAATTAAATCAATCCATCTGATCTAATTATCCCTATTTAATTAAATAATCAATTTATTTGATTAAAACTCTAAGTTCGATCCATTAAATTAAATAAATTAAAATCTTATTTGATTTAATCTAACATCATTCCTTTTAATTAAATAAATCAAAATCCTTATTTAATTAATCTCATGTCACATTCCTCTCTTATTTGATTTAAATAAATCCATAAATCTAAGTCAAATAGGTCACATCATCTAATCTCCTATTAAATTAATTAACCCTTGATTAATTTAACCTCATCTCATGTCACATCCTCTAGATAATGCAAGTTGCACATGAAAAATAGATTTAATTCATTTATTAAATCTCTATTTTCCTCACAAGGCATCTTTTGGAATATTCTCTCAATTTGAATTCAAAAATTCCAAGTCAACATGTACATCCAACAAGGCAATAACTTCATCTTACATGTCCTTTGCCTTGAGCCAAGTGGCATTTATTGCATTTTCCCTTCCCTCTTGCATGTCATTTCAACAAATTTGAATTTCAAATATTGGCATTTATTGGCACAAACCCCAAATCTTGCACATACATCATCCATTCATAGCTTGACAAGTGGCATCATATCATTGGATGAATGTTAGTCCCACATTGCTCAAATTTGGACATTCATCCATCTTGAAATCCTATAAATAAAATGCTCATATCCTCATTTCATCATCCATAATCCAAGCAAAGTTACCATGCTAAAATATTTAGCCATTTCCATCCATCATTGAATTCTTAGCTAGGCTTTTTTGCAGATTTGGCTTGGAGTTCTCATCTTTCATCAAAGTGGATCAATATCATCTTCAACATATCAATATTTCATCATAAGAATTGGGAAAGGGCCAATTTTCACATCAAATTGGCACCAATTCCCCCATGGGATCATGAGTTTGCACATCTAATTAGGATTTAATCTTTGTTTTATCTATTTCATTGTGTTCTTTGTTATTTTCATTCCTAGTTTGAAGTTGTAAATGGATTTCATGGGGAATCCTTGTTTAGGCTTGCAATATCTAACTTGAGGTGTTTATTCTCTTTATTTTGCAGGTACCTAGGTTGGGGTTCGCACATTTGGCGCTAGAAGGAGGGTTGGATATCATTATTTCTAACATCTTGAAAATTCCACGTTTTTCTTCACACACAAGAAATTCCAACGCGGCCTCTTCAGCATCCCTGTTTTGGCACCGCGAGCTCGTCAGCGTCGCTGTTTTGGCACTGTGGGTTCGTCACCGTCGCTATATGGCACCGCTTGAAACATAAACTACGCCGCTGGAATCGTCTTGCCAAAAAATTTAAATTTTTAACTCTGCCACTGGACTCGTTGACTTGCAGGACTTTTTGAAATTTTTGAAAATAGCGACACTGGGGATAAACTGCGACGCTGGGCGAAAAGAGCAACACAGTTGAGCTCTTTGTCCTGACACAGAGCACCACTGACTGGTAAGCAGCACTGTGAGAGCACCACTGGGAGAACAAACTGCGATGCCTTCACGAGTTGCGACGCTGGGAGATAGTAACAGGGAGAATTTAATTTTTTAGCACATGCTTTTGATTTATGATTGATTTTTCCTTTCTTTTCTACTTTTTAATTTCTGTGTTTTTCCAAAATCTAACTGTTTTTGTCCTTTGTAGGTTGGGAATCGAAATCAAAAGAAAGAGAAGCATGAGAAGGGTGTTCATCAAATCAAAGTGTTTTTAAACACTCTAGTGTTTGTTTAACACTATTTTAAAGAATTTGTTATCTTTTCATTCTTAGAACACTAGTTTTTATTTGGGCTTAAAAAGAACCTTTCAATTTCTTCTTGCAAAGGGCTAAAATAAACTTTAGGATCACAACTTACTAGATTTCATTTATTGGATTAACAAATTGAACAAATGTATTTCACTTGTGATTTGGTGCTCTAAAATGAACTCACATATTGCTTCAATGTGGATTTAAAAAGAACAAGTGTAGCTTTGTTTTTGTGAGGGCTTACTTAGACTAAAGCCATTGAAAAAGGACGTATGCGCTTCTCTCGTGCTTTATAGCTATCTTGAGAATCAAAAGGCCTTTTTCATGACTTTGGGTTAAGACAAAGCAATCACCTCCACACTTTGATTTGGGCTTAAAATTGAACAACATATTGTGCGAGTGTGAGTGGGGGTATTGTTGCGTATATTCTCTCTCTTTGTTGCCAACAAGGATTGATCAAGTTACGAATAGGGTTCTTCATTCGCTTTTTGTTTATCCTAGAGGGCCTGCCTTGGGGAAAAATTACTCACCCAAGGGAACGACTCAACCGGTAACACTCTAAAGCCAAGAGTATTTCCAACTGGGATATAAATGTGGATATTGGAAGAAACACCAATATCACACAGTTGATTCTGACAAGATGGATCCGAAAGGGGACTCTTGTCATATGGGTCAATCTCCACGAACGGAAAGTCCTTACTAGAACCCATGTGCTAGAATTTTCCAAAATCCTTTAATCTATTTGTTGGTGCAAGAACGATCGTTCTCAAGCCACCCCACACTTTTACGGTCTTCTAGTAGAAATGGAAAACATGCCATGGGAGTTTCATGGGTGTTGATGCTTGGCTGCCCCGTAGAAGTGAGTGTCGTGGAGGGGAGCCAGTGGGTCAAAGCATCTAACCATTTGCTAGAGATAAGCATATTTGGACTTGTCCAAGTGGGAATCCAACAAATATTGTCTTACACATCCATAGGATTGTATTTATTCTTGGGTTACAAAATGCATTGCTTGATCGAAAACATCTAAAAAAAAACACTCAACATCATACAAATTTCAAACCATTTTGAAGACAAATGCAATTGACTCAATCCATATGTTATTGCTTTCCCTTGGGATTCACATCCTTAGAGGTTTCTAAACATTGTATTATATCTCGATTTGTCTCCTTAACTAAACAATAGGAAAACCCTTGCCTTACGTTCAATGAATTTCCACATAACATATCTTGTGGGGTTTTGAAGAAATTAAGACATTGGACATCTTAGTTTGAATACCTAATTGAAGAAAGTGTTTTTGGTAAAATAAAGACATTAAGCAAAGCTAAGCAAAATGAACTTTCGTATGTGTTGAAGACTCATAATCCAAAAGCAAAAAGTCATTGTTTGGAAATCCGAAAAATGAATGTTTAAATGAAATCATTTCTTGGTTACAAAGGTCATTAGGAAGCATTTGCATGCTCTTCAATACCTAGATCTAGGCAAACAAAGTGTACCTTTTTAAGTTCATCTTAGGATCAAAACAAATCAAAATATCCTTTTCATCCATCCTCCAAAACATCAAAACAACATCATCTCATCATCACCTTTTGGAAAATCTTGAAATCATCCTAAATGCTAGGCTTTATGGAAAAATCAAAATCATCAAAATCATTGAGACTATATCCTTGAAAACATTATCAAAATCACCTCTGGGTAGGCATGTGTAGATGCATCCTTTTGTATATACTTAGTCAAAGTTATCAAAATCATCTTGTCTAGCTTAGTGTATGTCGATGAATCCTTCGTCATATGCTTAGTGAAACTATCATCTTGTTTGGATAGGTGTGGATAGATGCATCCTTCTCCTCACACATATTCAAATCATCATCCTTTGAACAAAGCTATCCCTTAGATCATCATCCAACATCTTAGGGTCCTTTTGTTCAAAAATCCAAATCAAAATTAAAATCAAAATCAAGGACAAAATCTCAAAAACAAAATCCGCAAGTCCTAGAAGCCTGGTATCTCATTCAAGATTTATCAAAAGCCAAAACATCCATATCATCCATCCCTGAAACATCATCATCGTATCATCACCTTTGATCCTCAAGGCATCCTAAAAACTCTATACTTTGGGGGCATAAAATAACGGTCGATCCAAAGAATCAAGGGATTCATCTCTCATATCCTCGAAGATTGATCCTTGTTTTATGGTTCTAACTAGATCTCAATACAAGAAGAGTATGGAAGCCAACAAAGAAACACCTGATTCAAGCAATCTTAGCCAAACAAACACAAAGAAATCCCACTGAATCAAGCAATCCATTGACCCTCTCATCATCACAAAATCTGCAAGAAGAAAACCAAGGAGAGGACCTCACCTTTGGAATGTCTCACGAAGAAATGACTGAAATGCTTCAAAATTCGGACAACCATAGAATCATCAACATCATGATGAGACTTAACCCTTCGTTGTACATGCTTGAACTAGGGCCAAGTTGCCTTCGGATTTTGACGTGAGTACCATAGTGGAGACATCATTTCCTCTGATCTCATCCACCATTCCCATCTCATCCACACCACCATCCCAAAATATCATGCAAAACATTCCGCAAATCACAACATCGTTTGCTCCAACACAACCTAATGTCAACAAGGGAAATACATTTCTCAATGCTCTTCAATCACATCCCCTTGTTAATAATCAAAACTTGGATGCAAACACCACATTGGAACAAAACATACCTAAAAACCCATTACACAAAAATGTTCCTCTCACATTCCATCACGATCCATCATCATCATTTTTTCATGCAACACCTCAAACACCTCTTCTCAAAAATTCAGAAGAAGAGGGAGATATGTTCGGAATAGGGGGCATCTTCGACACCACAACATTTTCACAAGGACTCGCACCCCATACATTTTCACCTCTCCCACCATTGCCATTATCATCCACACCACTCCTTGGTTTAGGGCTTCCCCCTCTACCAAGTATCAATCAAACCGCTATCCCAACCATCAATCAAAGCATTGCACCAAACACTCAAAATTTGTCGTTGATATCGCAACAACAAATGACAAACACTCAAGCAATGACAACATCATCAAACACCCCCTTAGCATCACAAAGCATGGCCTCTCAAGGACCAACCACATCAACAACACCATCCATCACGCAAAACATCAACACCACCTTCACAAACACTATTCCAAATCCACCACCACCCCCACCACCACCAACTTTCACCACATCAAGCCAATACGACACAACATTGCAAGTTTCTTTCCAAAGAGGATACCAACAAGTTCAAAAACAAAAATTCGTACAACAAGCTGCTCAAGCCGCACAAGTTGTCAAAGCTGCACAAGTTGCATTGCAAGCACAACAAGCGCAACAAGACCAAGCATTATTGCAAAAACAACAACAACAAGCCGCTCAAGCTGCACAAGCCGCACAAGCATTATAAGCACAAAGGGCCACTCAAGCACAACTTTTACTACAACAACAAGCAACACAAGCACAAGCAGTACAAGCATAGGCAACACAAGTGCAAACAACACAAGCACAAGCCCAATATCAGGCACAACAATCCCAATATCAAGCACAACTTCTTGCACAACAACAAGCAGCGCAATTGCAAGCATATCAACAAGCATTAAAGCAATATCAAGAACAACAAGAAGCAGTAGAATTGGCAGCCCAACAACAAGCGTTGTGGGAAAAACAACAAGCACAACAACAAGTGTTGTTGGAACAGCAACAAGCGCAACAACAAGCACAAATCCTAGCACAACAACAGCAAGATCAACAATAGGCATTCATTCAAAAGTAGGTGGAAGCCTATCTCACTCACCAGAACATACATATACCATCAAACAACACACTGACCAACCCATCCATCCAACCAATGATTGAAACACCCCAAAACACTTTCATCCCACCCCCTGATTTGCAAAATGATGTGACGACACAACTCAGGTTGCTCTCACAACAAGTGATCGACCTTCAATCAAGGCGAACAACCAAGACACCAAGCAACTTGTGTCCCTATCCATTTGATAGGAGCCTAGAGATGAAACCATTCCCCAAGGGATTTGAGATCCCTAAATTTGACAAATATCGAGGGATGGGCAACCCTGAAGATCACATCAAGGAATTCCAGGTTCATTGCATGGAGGTCACATACGACGATACTTATCTAATGCAGCTATTTCCTAGAAGCTTGGCAGGCCCTGCTATACAATGGTTCTCTCGCTTACCTTTAGGCATTAGAACATTCCAAGAAATTATGGATGCATTCATCAAGAACTACGCATGTAACATTGCAATGGATGTCAGTCTCAAAGAACTATACGCTCTAAAACAAGGAAAGAATGAATCTTTTGCTTCATTCCTTCAACAATGGTTATCCAAGGCCAATCAGAGCAAGTGGACCATGCCAGAAGAACAACAAGTTTGCACCATCATAGCCAACCTTGAAGGCCACTTGGCATTTCATCTCAAGGTTCAGGGCATCACCACATATGATCAACTAATTTCCAAGGCACTTAGCATTGAAAGAGCCCTTGTGACCCAACCCGCAAAATCAACATCATACCACGAACAGTAAAACAACCGCCCACCATCCAATTACAACGATAAACCTCACACATGGGCAAGGAACAAAAACATCACTAATTATGGTGTCGTCGATGCCAAGGTGGTCATTAGTGGTCCACGCCAAAATACACCCACACAACAAACCCAAACAACACACCAAAACAATCATAACATACCAACCCAACAACAATCCAACCATCAATAACCTCAATGACCAAAGAGGACCACCCCAACACAAAAGTTATCCCAAACGAAAATACACCATTTTGGGGGAACCACTTGAGGACATAATGAAAAGTTGATCGACGAAAAACTCATCAAGCCTCCTACATTTGAGAACTACCAAGAACCCGATGTCAAACCTCCTTGGTATAATGAGAATCAACTTTGTGAATTTCACAAAATCAAAAGCCACACTACAAATAGTTGCATGAGACTCAAAAATATCATCCAAGATCTCATCGATAAGAAATTCATAAACATGGAACAACCTACGAGAAATCAGGATCTTAAAATATATACGAATCCGATGCCGAATCATGGTAACAAAGGCAATCAAAATGATAAAGGGAAGGGTAGTGTAAATAATGTGTATGAAACAGTCGTTGCCTCCCTAAATGAGGACTGCATGGTCATCACCATCAAGGGCGCCCATGCTGAAGATTGTGGAGTCACCACAAGAGGTGGCAAAGTAACCATTGCAGGATCATCCCAACCAAATAGAGTCCCTACATCTAGATCCATTCCTAATGGCTATAATGTCCTAGACCAACCCAAGAGAACACCAGCACAAATCTCCATCATGGAGTTGTTAAAAATATCATCAACCCATAAGAAGATCCTTGAGGAAGCATTAGCCTCATCCACTGTCCCCACAGATCTCGATGCAGAGCAATTCCAAGCTATGGTCGGAAATATCATAACACCTAATCTCCTTACATTCTCTGACCAATATTTCCCCACCCAACCATCTCACAACCGTGCACTTCACTTGGAATCCATTGTAAACAAGAGAAAAATCAAAAGGGTCTTGGTGGATGGAGGTACAGGTTTGAACATCTGTTCTCTCAGCCTCATCAAGCAATTGAAAATATCAGAAGATTCCATCGACAAAGGAAAGGGAATCACAATAAGAGCATATGACGACCAAGAAAGAGTGTCTCAGGGCACGATTAAGCTCCCTATTCAAGTAGGGCCAACACTCATGGAAACCACCTATCAAGTCTTGGACCTCGACTTGCCATATAATATCCTCCTGGGATGTCCATGGATCCATGCGATGAAATTCGTAGCATCAACCTTCCACCAGTGTGTGAAATTTACACATAATGGACAGGAGGTCACTATCCATGGAGATTCTGAACCATTTTCATATTGCAAAAATCTTGAAGCCAAGTATTACAAAATCCCCCAAGTGCCAAAAAATGATGAGGGCCCATCCACACCATACATCGACCCCGCCACTCTCGCATCCACTTCTGCGACAGAGACACCCTCCATCCCCACCATCCCCACCATCTCTGATATCAAGCTCATCATCGAGGAGGACAGTTGTGGAAGATACAAGCTCCATAACAATGCTTTTGTGATAGGAGAATTACCACAATCTCCTAGATCATGAGGGCGCCCACAAGAAAATCAAGCTTCCACATCACAAACCTACCGTGAAGACTATCTCGAATTCACAAGCTAGGGAGACCTTGGCCATGAGGTTATTGAAGCAGATCCATCTCACATGTTGTATCAAGATTAAAGACTGACACCTGAATTACCAATGGACGAAAGAAGCAAGGGCGTACAAATGATGCTCGCAATGGGCTACGACAGAAATCAAAGACTTGGACAAAACGACAATGGGCTCATAATACCTATCATGCCAGAGACGCGACCAATAAAAAATCTTGGCCTTGGGTGTACCCCTCCGAGTATAACCATACGTGGCTGAAGTCCTTCAATTAGAATGGTTAATATTTCTCCTCAGCCAATACTAGCACAAGTACACTCACCAATATCCACAGGTAGAGCCATACATAATTGTATAACCGAGGCCTACATTATTAGCGATGATGAAGATACCATGACCAATCTACTAAGGTTATTTGAGGACACCACCTTGTGTATGATTAGCACCGTCTCCTTTCAACCAGAGCAACAAAATCATGAGATCCATTTAGTATATCCCCAACTGATCGACTATGACCAACGAGGATCACCAGTTCTTGATACATTCGAAAATGATGAGGCGCTCTCATAATTCATGGGATTGAGGGATAACATTCCAGATGGAGATCACAAGGAAGGGTTTATAATGGAGTTGGACACACATGCCTATTACGGGGAAATGATTGTATCCTTCAGTTGCAAAAGTGAGAAACTAAGAATCATATCCAAGTCCTTGAGTGAAAACCACATTGTGGCACTCTCTAACAAGAAAATAGTAAAAAGAAAGGATGCATCCAACGGTGAAAACCTCTCTAAGGTGCCTGAGGATGAAGGATTCAATCTTCCTCTAAGAGCTATTCATCAAGAGAAGTCAGCAGTCTTGACTGAGAAATGCAATCCTGTCAACCTAGGAACAAAGGAGACCCCGCATATCACATTTTATGCGAAATCACTATTATCAGAAGAGTAAGAACTCCTAGCAGCATTCCTAAGGGAAAGGAAAATAAACTTCGCATGGAGTTATGCTGACATGCCAGGACTTGATCCAGAGACTATGGTCCATCATTTAGGACTGGTATATCCAGAAGCAAAGCCGGTCAAACAAAAACTTTGAAAAATGCATCCTCAAATTGCCCTATTGGTCAAAATGGAGCTCAAAAATTTGTTAGATGCAGGATTTATCCGACCAATTGATTACCACGAGTGGGTGTCAAATTTGGTACCTGTTTCCAAACCTGACGGAGCCATCAAAATCTGTATAGACTTTAGGGATTTGAACAAATCATGTCCCAAGGATGATTTCCCACTTCCCAACATTGACATGATAGTAGATATGACAACAGGACATGAGATGCTATCACTAATGGACAGATTTTCAGGATACAACCAGATCATGATAGCAAAAGATCAACATAAGACGACTTTCACTTGTCCATGGGGGACCTACTGTTGGAACATGATGCCATTCGGCCTAAAGAACGTAGGAGCAATGTATCAAAGGGCCATGACATTGATATTCCATGACATGATTCATAATACAGTCGAAGACTATGTCGACGACATTCTAGCTAAATCAAGAAAAAGACAAGATCATATAGCAACCCTAAGTGCTATCTTTGATAGACTGGAGGAATACAAAGTTAGACTAAATCCAAAGAAGTGCATCTTCGGCATACAATTAGGTAAATTTATAGGGTACATAGTCTCCATGAGGGGTATCAAGGTGGATCCAGCAAAAGTTAAAGCAATTCTTGAGATGGAAGCACCAAAGACATTAAAACAATTGAGAGGCCTCCAAGGCCGACTTCAATCCATCTGATGGTTCATAGCACAACTGGCAGACAAGTAGAACCCATACTCTCACCTACTCCACAAGGGAGTGGCGTACAAATGGGATACAAAGTGCGAAGAAGCATTTAACAAAATCAAGGAATGTCTACTGGCACCACCAGTTTTAGTGCCACCCATCCCAAGAAAGCCATTGAATTTATATGTGCCAGCAATAGCAGCAACCCTTGGAGCTCTCCTAGCTCAGCATGATGAAAACGGAATGGAGAGGGCCATCTACTACATCAGTAGGATAATGGTCAGTCATGAGCTAAATTACTCATTCATCAAGAAAGCTTGCCTCACTATAGTGTTTGCATCCCAAAAATTCAGACATTACATGTTGGCACACAAGATAAAGCTCATTGCGAAAATTGATCCCCTCAAGTATCTCCTATCAAAGGCAATGCTCACAGGAAGAATGGAAAAATGGGTAATGATATTATTAGAGTATGACATCGAGTATGTAGAGCAGAAAGCCATTAAGGGACAAGTTATTGCAGATCAACTAGCAGAAGCATCCATTTATTCTGAGAACCCTCTTGTCTCAGAATTCCCAGATGAATCCATTTTTAACCTTAATGTAATTGACCATTGGAAACTATACTTCGATGGTTCATACACACAACATGGATCAGGAGCTGGTGTCTTCTTCATCACCCGACAAGGGGACTGCATACCGAAGTCATACAAATTGGCATTTCCTTGCACCAACAACATAGCGAAATACAAGGCTTTGACTATAGGCCTCAGGATAGCAGTGCAATGGAATATCATAGCTCTCAACGTCTACGGAGACTCTTATTTGATCATAAATCAGGTCAATAATGAATATCAGACTAAGGATGATAAGCTCACTCCATACAAGAAATTGGTGGAGACTCTAAAGGAATCCTTCATTGACATAACATTTGAGCTGATTCCAAGAACCAACAACAAAGCAGCAGACGCCATGGCTACAATTGGGTCCCTATTAGAAATCCCTCATAACGTATCAAAATATGAATTTCTGATTGAGCAGCTTCTCGTTCCCACATTCAAGGTACTAGAATCAGAATATGTGTGTGAAATCGTTGGTCCTGGAGATCCTTGGTATCATGACATCTATACATATCTTCGAATAGGAGTCATACCCGTTGACCTACCATCGAACCTAAAATGAACCTTTATCAAAAAGGCATCCAGATTTGTGATCCTAGGTGATACCCTATATCGTAGAAGCATAGAAGGTACCTTACTGCGTTGCCTAAATGTTGAGGAGGCATTAACCGCTCTAACCAAGGTTCATAATGGTATCTATGGCTCACACTCAAGTGGAATGACCATCACTAAGAAACTACTGAGGATGGGTTATTATTGGCCCACAATGGAAAGAGAAGCACATGATCATGCTAAAAGGTGTTTACAATGTTAGCAGCATGGGGACCTCATCCATGCTTCAGCTCAAGAGCTTCACCCGATCATCACACCATGGCCCTTTTCACAATGGGGACTTGATCTCATTGGAAAAATCACACCCACCTCATCCAATGGACACAAGTTCATCATAGCTGCAATTGAGTACTTCACAAAGTGGGTAGAGGCCATACCCATGACATATATCACTGGGAAGTAGATCTCAAAATTTATCCTGAACTATCTCATATGTCATTACGGTGTCCCACAAGCCATTATCTTAGATAATGGGACACTATTCAAGAACTAGGAGGTTCGCGACTTGTGCGAGAAATTCAAAATACAGCATCGCTTTTCCACCCCGTACTATCCCCAAGGCAATGGCCAAGCAGAAGCCACGAACAAAACCATCCTCAAAATCCTTAAGAAAATAGTCAATGATGCAGGTCGTGACTAGCATCTACAACTTAATCCTACCCTCTGGGCTTATCGAACCAGCATCCACACACCCACTAGCGCCACCCCCTTCTCCTTGGTCTACGGATCATAAGCCATACTCCCCATTGAGATCGAGCTCCCATCCCTCAGGATATCACTGCAAAATCTCATCATGGATGAAGAGTATCGGGTGTCAAGATTAAACGAGTCGGAGCTACTGGATGAGAGATGCATAGATGCTTTAAATCATTTGCAAGTCTATCAAAATAGACTTAAATGGAGCTACAACAAGAAAATAAGAAGTAGGACTTTCCAAGTCGGAGAACTAGTCTTAAAAGAAAATTAGAAGAATGTCCTAAACCCAAGTAGGAAAGGCAAGTTCGAACCTAATTGGTTGGGACCATTTGTCATCACAGCAAGTTACAAATCAGGGGCATATCAACTATCAACACCCGAAGGGGAACCTCTGCAGGAGCCCATGAATAGCTCCCATCTCAAAAGGTTTTATGCCTAATTCTTTCAGGGTATAAAACCAAAAATCAAAAAAATCAGAAAAAGGCCTAAAAAAATGGTTACTTTGGGAAAACCTATCAAACAGGCGTCTTGGTAAACAAAAAAAATTAAAAAAAATAGCAAAAAAAAGGGTCAAAAAAATTGTCTTCTAGTGAAAACCACTTTGGTGGCACTTTGGGCAAGTACCTCGGTGAAAACCTGGCAAACATGCACCTTGCGTAAATAAGCACTTTCCATCCACCAGGATCTTTACGGTTTGTTCTGCATCATCCCTCCATTTCACTTCCATCATCCATCACATTTAGGTCTCCATCCATCACTCATCCACTCGCATCCGCACCTTAGCTTGGTCCTATTTTCGTATCATGATCCCTCCTAGTACTACTCGACCCATCGTCAAGGTTAGTTTGTCCTGCCTTTATTGGGGTAGTCTATGGCATCATGTTAGGGGCATGTTCTCATCAGATCGGATTCGTGTATATTCTTAAAGTCCTCAAAATCGAAAAATCCAAAAACATCATAAAATTAGAAAATCCAAAAACATCAGAAAATCAAAAAATCCAAAAACATCAGAAAACCAAAAAATCTAAAAAACATCAGAAAATCCAAAAATATCGAAAAAGTTCAAAATCCAAAAACATCAAAACATATCAAAATCCAAAAACAAGTCAAAAAAGTCAAAAACAAGGTTGTCTTGTCAAACTACGTCATCTCTAAGCTTGAACATAGGCAAGGTTGATCTTTGATCATCCCCCGAGACATTTAGGTCAGTCCTATAGGAGTTCATCATAAAAAGCTGACATTTCATCATGTATATCATCATCTGTAAATTGGTCAAGTCATCAATCAAACTACGTGGTCTTTGCGTATCTAACGTAGGCAAGGCTTGTCTGGTGACCAGCCCTCGAGACCCCTAGGATAGGTCTTTAGGTTAGTTTCTTGGTCAAAATTTCAGAAAATCCCAAAAACATTGAAAAATCCAAAAAATCAAAAACATTTGTAAAATTTTGAAAAACACCAAAAACAGCCTCAAAACATGGCAAAACATCAAAAACATCCAAATATTTGAAAAAATCCATCCGTCTCATCTCGCTTGCACCCGCAATAAGCATCATCCATAATAAACTAATCGTCACCCTCAACCTTTGGCGAAACAGTTAGAAACAAGTCTAGCAACTTAAAAGTAGAACCTAAAAACGTCAAGTCTTAAGTCTAAATCAGTGCATAAGCAAGTTGGTCATCTCTTCGTATTGGTAACGCATCATATTGGTCTCATATCAAACATCCCTTAGAACACTTTGGGTAAACGAAATGGCGTGCCGCCATCCACTAACATGTCCTAGGATGAATCCTTCCTACAATGGGCATTATCTTTTGGCAATAAGTTCTAGTTCTTATCCTTAGAAAACGCATCCTTTTTCTGTTAGCGATATTGAAGAGCATCAGTTTGTTTGTTTACTTGGTCTTTATCTTTTGACTTATCTTATTTTGCGCTCATTCCAAGGACGTCTCGATGATATCCCAAAGCAGAGGATTTAGAGAAATAGGAATGGGGCAATGATCATTATCTTTTGTTTGATGTGCTTGTTGTATATTCTTGTAATATAACCTCGGTGAATACTTGCTTTGTTAGGCATGTATGGAAGAGGTCTAGGGAAACTTGTTGACTATTAAAGGGATAGGTTTACCTTTCCATGTTTTGGTCTAAGGTGTCTGAAACTTCTGAAATGCATCCTAGCAAGGTTTCCGTATGTCAGGTGTGAACAAGAATACTCCTATTTGATTGTCAAGTCAAATTCCATCACACTAAGTACCAAGCCATCCTGGTTTTCTATACCTTGATGCATCGTACCACGTGTGTTATTAAACATAAGAAAATTTGGCCCTTTGAAAATCCCAATTCCTTGGCAAGTAATCATCATCATCATCATCATTATCATCTACATTTGCATCATCTTGTGTCTTGTTGAAATGACTTCTTCTTTTCTTACTAACTGCACTAACAAGGTACTATGACAGTTGATTATCATCACCATCATCGCCATCAATCCTACATCCACAAATCATTAGCATATTGCATAAGCATATCATATAGGAAACATACGCATTGCATTATTATCATATAAATAGGTTATCATAAACATTGTTCATAAATAGGTGCATCCATGTCATTGCATTTCACCCATTACATTGCATCTCATGGCATTATATCGATTATTGCATAAACATTCTTTTTCATTTCACAACCATTTCATATTACCATCTAAATCATCGCATAGCATCTACGGAAGCATTTCATAATCATTTTTGCATAATCATAAGCAATAGGTATATAAGCATTTAATTCATTAGGCATACATACTTGCATAACATAAATGACATCATTATCATCAGATTACATTCACACTTTGCATTAACATATCATTGCATCACATACATCATCATTTAGGATAATAGCATTTTTCATTCTAAGCATCTCATAAAACCATTTCATTTGCATCATATCACGACCATTACATTCATAGCACATCCATCCATAAATCATCTCATATATAAGCATATTCCACACATCATCGCATATACCATAGATCATATCCTTTTACATATTAGAACCCATATCACATATTGCATTGGCATAAAATAAACCATCATATAGACAACATCATTATAAATCATATCATAGGTGAGCATAATATAGATCTGTTAGTCATAATCATTGCATAAACATCATTAGAAATAAATGCATCCATAAAACATCACTGCAAAGCATATAGAAATAAATCATCCATGCATAAAGGAGTACACAGTACATCACATCAAAATCGGCTCATATATATCATATCATCATGTCACTGGCATAGTACAAAAAATAAATCGGATCACTGCACATATATGTCAATCAGTACAAAATGCCCATCGAGCTATCAAAAACGAGCCCCTAAGGCACAAAAAGTACATCATAATATCAAGATCAAGCTCGATCTCTGTGAATGTTGCCCTCGCCCCTGTCACCGTGACCCTCTGGTGGTCTCTGGTTGGCTCACTTTGAGTACTCTGGGACCCAATCTGCTCTAGGTACACTGTCATGGTAAGCCCAGCTATAGTACTCTATCTCTCGGATAGCATCCCTGGGAGGAGGAGGTTGTCATACTCTCAATCTGCTACCTGCGGCCTAGCTTTGTGGCTGTCTGTAGCTCTACAGCCTATCTCTGTTGCACAGCCTTATCCCTCTCTGCTCTGAGCTTCTCTCTCTCAGCCCTAGCCTAGTCTCTCTCCGCTGTCAGCGCCTGAACCTGGGCCTGCAGCTGTGCAATCAGTGCATCCCAACCGTCTGCCTATCCCTATGGTTGTACCCATGGCTGCATGTGAACCTGATCCTTACCCTCAGCTCGTGGTGGTGGGACTGGCGGCTCCTGCTATTAATCCTGCATGTGGACATCTCCCTGACCTGGCAAAACTAGGGGCACCCCTAGTGGATCCTGTCGAATCTTGACCCTCGGTCCTCACCCTCATCCTCTCCCCCTACCTCTGACCCTGCGCACCTCTGGATCCTCACCTGGAACGGTCAACTAGAGAGGAGGTCTAAACCAATCCAGGTATAGGCCTGAGTGGTCCCTGGATCTGCGAAACCTTGATCATAAGCCCACAGTCGGGCTACCAAATGCCCAAAGCTATCAACTGCCTCAGAGGTAGGAATATCGTGCCCCCATGCTATCTGTGTCATGCTGCATGTAAAGACGGCTACATAACCGTCATCGGACTGATCTTGTGGCTCTCCAAACTAACACTGTACACGCCCAGGCAGGTACCGCTCGATCATCGTGTGCTCCTACCCCTGCATATATCGATCCTCGTGGTAGTAAAAGAGTTGAGTAGCATCATCGGCCCATCCAGGCCAACCAAGGTATGGACACCAAGTAAAGACAAGCATCTCGTCTAAGACCCGCCTCCATTAGGGGATCCCATGCTCGCCAGTGTGTGTAAAGGACACACCCCCTCTATATCGTGCCACCAGGGCATCGTCTGCCCCCATCGAAACTGAAACGACCCATGGACGTAGCACAGAAATGTGCTCCCACGCCCAAACATGAAGAAGTGTCACTCCGCCCCCAGCGCTCTACCATCCATATAAACATACTCATGTAAATCCCTGTAGAGTGAGGCTAGAAGGACAGGCCCCCATGCGAAGCGAACCGGCCTATCCTGGACCATCCGCTCCCAGCAATAACCCCAGTTGGGACTAAAGTATCACCCTCGTCTGTCTGGGGCAACCAAACCTGAAATAATCACTGCAACTACCCAGCGGTAGGGAGGTGCGATGACCCTGTATCTCTCCAGCTCAATCTGTCCCTCGCAGTAAATAATGTCCCGTGTGGCGAGGACTCTGGTGCAGCACTCACGTCCCTCATCCATTTCATATATTGCTCATCGCCCGTGAATAGGCAATCGTAGGATGCGCCAAACATCCTCCAAGGTGACAATGGCCTTGCCAGTAGGGAGATGAAACGACAATGTCTCGTTGTGCCACCTCTCGGCCAACGCTGATAGCATCCCTAGGTGTGTGCGCATGGGCACTGCGTAC
The DNA here is from genome assembly GCA_007258455.2 of Sequoia sempervirens. Taxonomy (NCBI): domain Eukaryota; kingdom Viridiplantae; phylum Streptophyta; class Pinopsida; order Cupressales; family Cupressaceae; genus Sequoia; species Sequoia sempervirens. Next base: position 64,712 of record VDFB02332156.1, read on the forward strand.
ACAATGTGCCATAATCCTGTGACTCCCAGTCGATCTTGATCTCTGTCGCTCAGGTCCCGTAGGACACTAGCCAAATCCAGGGATCGGTGCTCCCGAGAGTAGAGCTCCCTTGGCCCGTCTTGCATTAAGGAAAGCCACCGTGTTAAAAATTTTGAAAAATTCTTCGTCGAACGCTTCAAACTCGTCCCCAGTGGTGTAGTTTGTGATGGCGTCACAGTTTGAGTTTCCTCAAACTCTGACACTGGACCCCTAAATTGAGCCAAATAGAGCCGTTGTGGAGCACCTTGCTTTCCAACATCACAGTTTGCATGAAAAGGGTGCCGCTGCAGCACACTTTTCCCAAACTGGCCCACCAAGCCCGAGCCCAATGGCGGAGTTTCTAAAAGTCCAAACTGCACCGCTGCAGTGCAAAATGGCCTAGCGCGATGCAGTTTAAATGCCGAGCGGCGCTATATAGCGCCGCGAGAGGCGAGCTCTTCTTTTGAAGCGATAATTAATGCATTAAATGAAAACACAAAGCTTCAGTAAGGGTCACATACCGGTGCCCCAATGTCAGGTGGCCGCTGGTAGGTCCAAACTCGGTCCAAAATGTGTAGAGGAAGCTGTCGTTGCGCCATATTGGTGGAGGGTCAGAGCTCGAATCTCAAAGTTTGCTAGCGGAGGTGTGTGAAAATGACTTGAAAGTGACCCCTCAGGCCCCTTTTAAGCCTAAAAATTAGGGTTTTTTAACCCTAAATAGCTATCCTGCTAGGGTTTTGGACCCTCGAACCTATTTTTGTCCGTTTGAGGCTTGTTTTTCATCATTTTATTGCGTTTAGACATGTTTTTAGCCTCCCAGACCCCTTTAGGACTTGTCGGGTACTTTGTCATCTTTTTTCGCGAGATCACCCAAAAAATTAAAATTTTCGTCTGATCTCTCGAGGGGGCATTATAATGGTATGTTTTCTCCTGCCATGCAGTAGTGGGGAAAGTTTTTAAATATCAAAAAAATTCGGCTTTGATCGAGATTGTTTATTCTTTGAACCAACACAATGAGTGCATTGCTTCAAAGAGGGGCAAAATGTAGACACGTAAAATATACTGATTGACATCGTGCATCTGATCCTGACTTACTAACATCATTTCTTCCTCAATCATCCCTCGGTCTAACCATTTAATCAAATCTCCCTATCTAATTAAATTCATCAATTTTCATCCCTTAATTGAATAAATCATTTTATCTAATTAAGTCAGTTCCTTATGTTAATTAAATCAAACCATCTAATCTAATTATCCCTATTTAATTAAATAATCAATTTATTTGATTAAATCTCTAAGGTCGATCCATTAAATTAAATAAATTAAAATCTTATTTGATTTAATCTAACATCATTCCTTTTAATTAAATAAATCAAAATCCTTATTTAATTAATCTCATGTCACATTCCTCTCTTATTTGATTTAAATAAATCCATAAATCAAAGTCAAATAGGTCACATCATCTAATCTCCTATTAAATTAATTAACCCTTGATTAATTTAACCTCATCTCATGTCACATATTCCTCTAGATAATGCAAGTTGCACATGAAAATAGATTTAATTCATTTATTAAATCTCTATTTTCCTCACAAGGCATTTTTTGGAATATTCTCTTAATTTGAATTCAAAAATTCCAAGTCAACATGTACATCCAACAAAGTAATAACTTCATCTTACATGTCATTTGCCTTGAGCCAAGTGGCATTTATTGCATTTTCCCTTCCCTCTTGCATGTCATTTCAACAAATTTGAATTTCAAATATTGGCATTTATTGGCACAAACCCCAAATCTTGCACATACATCATCCATTCATAGCTTGACAAGTGGCATCATATCATTGGATGAATATTAGTCCCACATTGCTCAAATTTGGACATTCATCCATCTTGAAATTCTATAAATAAAATGCTTATATCCTCATTTCATCATCCACAATCATTGCAAAGTTACCATGCTAAAAATATTTAGCCATTTCCATTCATTATTGAATTCTTAGCTAGGCTTTTTGGTTGGCTTGGAGTTCTCATCTTTCATCAAAGTGGATCAATATCATCTTCAACATATCAAGATTTCATCATAGGAATTGGGAAAGGGCCAATTTTCACATCAAATTGGCACCAATTCCCCCATGGGATCATGAGTTTGCACATCTAATTAGGATTTAATCTTTGTTTTATCTATTTCATTGTGTTCTTTGTTATTTTCATTCCTAATTTGAAGTTGTAAATGGATTTCATGGGGAATCCTTGTTTAGGTTTGCAATATCTAACTTGAGGTGTTTATTCTCTTTGTTTTGCAGATACCTAGGTTGGGGTTCACACAACAAGTATATTTTAGACTCCAAGTATCTTTTCTTCTTGGTATTTTAATTATCTAAAAATGAAACACTACCTTTCACCACCCTTCTTAATTGTAATTTAATGGGCAATTGAAATTTGACCGGGCATCTATTATAAACAAACTGCAGAGTGGGAGAAAAAGAAAAGAACGCCTATGGCTCTCCATACGCTATAGTTTAGAAAGTTGCTTATGCCAATTGTATGAATAAGCATAAGCAAGTTTTGCTTTGTGTAAGATGACAATGGAGGGCCTCTTTTCTGGCCCACTCCCATCGCCTTTTCTGTGCTTGAATGACAATCAAATTAGTACTATCCTGACAAACCCTCCAGAATTGGACTTTATCACAACTCCAATCATAACCAACTAATTTATTATCTTCTTATCCGATAACAATCACCAGTTCCCCATATCTTCATATATAGGGAGAAATAACTAGAGTAAACACTGCATTCAAATAAATGGGTCGTCCAGCAGCCTTGTTAGTAATTATTTGTGTCTGTGGGCTACTGTGTGTTATGGGCAAGAAGTTGGTCATGGTTATCGTCTTGTTTCCATTGAGAAAGGGTTTGATGGGAGCTTGACAAGAAGCTTGGAGGTCATACAAAAAAATAGATACTTATGGACCAGATATTCCACTTCTCCAGCTTTATGTCAAGTATGCTTTTTTTTCAATTATATTTAGTGTTCTCACCCATTTGCATTTTGCAAAAATTCTCATTCTGTTTAATATCACAAAAGGAGGCATCACGATTTAAGATTTCCATCTGGTGAAAGTTGAGAAAGAGGAAGATCACATCACTTTGTTCAACATTTGACCTAGTTCATCTATGCATTGGAGAGGGAATACCATCTCTCAACAACAAGATCTTGCCTTTACAATCCCTAGGTGACACATTGCATCCATCAACGTATGTGCTTTTTTTTTTCTTTGGTTCCTTTATGTCTTTAGAATCTATCAAAATATTGAAGGCCATTTAGATGATTTTTGAAATTTTTGAGGTCCAAGGAACTTTTCATTGAAGTTTTCGAGGTTCAAGGAAATTTCTAACCTTCAACACCTTTTTGTATTTTATCTTATAGTCTTTATAAGGTGAGGGGAATTCATGATCCTCTAACATTTAGTTTCTTATCTCCTAGAAAGTTTTTGACATTTTTGGGACTAGAATAATCTCATAACTTCTAATGTCTTATTGTTTTCACCTTGTTAGTATTTCAAATGTAGAATAACTATACACCTTTGACATGGTCTTATCGATCCATCACGAAGTTAGAGAACTAAGGAAATTGCCAACACAACCTTCAAAAGGATGAATCATCCTCTCATCCCAAAAAAATACATAGGATATCAAGGATTAGGATACAAAAGCAAACAAATAGGGGGATCCCCACATTTCCAAATTTGGAAGAACACTTTAAAGTGATATTTCCCAGAGTTAGGAATTAGATAAACACATTAACTCTTGCCTCAAAGGATGTAGGTAAAATAAATTCACACTCATGATCTCAATAAGGTACATAGTGAAATGAGTCAAGGATCATAGATCAAGGGTATGGAGGATATGGTACTCTAGCAAGGGGATTACTAAAACCTTAGCACTAAAAGGAACTTAATGCAAGGATTGGAGACTCAAGGTTTAGAAAAGAAGAAATGATAGAAAGAAAAAATATGACAACCTAATAAAGGTAAAGGAACAAGACAAAGTTGGGTGGAAAGGCATATTACGAAGGCGTACTCTAAGAGGGATGGATGCATGGAAGGAAAAACCTAAAAGTTTGAAACTTCAAAAACTTGTATCTATTATTTGGAAAATCACTTATAATTTATAACATTTTGTTTGCTCTATATATATTAGAGGTATGTGATTAAGATTAAATATGGTTATTTACAAGTATTCTTACACTGACAAAATGTTATTAAATTGAAGAAGATTGTAGAAATTATACCAATGCACTTGTTTCGACTTGATTAATACAAGCTCAATATCTCTTTAATGATGAAATTTCTTCACAAATGATTTAATCCATATCTATGTCAAATATGTTTTACTTACATTTTATTACTAATTCACATACAACTTTCCCTCTATTTTAACTATCTAAAAATGAAACACTACCTTTCATGTAGAAAAGCTGGATAAACAAACTCTGCAGTCGCAGAAAACGAAAAAAAACGTGTGTGGGCCGCCATATGCTATGTTTAGGGGAATTCGCTCCCGCCAATTGTATGAAGTATAGTTTCAGCAAGTTTGTTTTGTTTTCAAGTCAGAAGCCCTCTTTCTGTGCAGCAGAGACCTAGTCTAAGAAGGCGGTGAGAATTGAACTTTACTCACATGTCCATATCATGACCAACCAATTAATTATCATCTTATCTGAACGCAATCCCCATTCCCCCAAATCAACATATATGTAGATATTGAAGGTAGTAACATTCAACAAAATGGGTCGCTTACCAGCGTTCTCAGCATTTGTTTGTGTCCTGTGGGCTGCTGTGGGTTATGGCCAGGAAGCCGGTCATGGTTACCGTCTTGTTTCCATTGAGAAAGGGTCTGATGGGAGCTTGACAGGAAGCTTGGAGGTCATCCAGAACACAGATACTTATGGACCAGATATCCCACTTCTCCAGCTTTATGTCAAGTATGGTTTTTTTTCAATATTTTACATAAGAATGTACCTGAGGGATATAATTATGTAATGATTTATCATATCTTCAACTTTATGTCAAGTATGGTTTGCATTTTTTGGGCTTATGTTTTGATAATTTTTCAGACACTGGTTTTGAGTTCTGGAATTTATAATTTTGAGTTTGATTTTTATTTATTTTTTTGCTTTTTAGCAATTATGTGTTGGATTTATTTGTTTGTCTTGGATGTATGAGTCTCCTTATCTTTCTTATGGAAAATTTAATATAATAAGTTTTAAATAATTGTATTTGAAAATTTGGAACATGCATACTTTGTTAGAACACTTGTAAATTCATGATTTAATAGGCTTAGATATTGGCATTTAACTTTAGCAAGTTATTTATAAACATATGATTTTGAATTTACATTTTTTCTTAATATTTGGACTTGGGGTTCGCATGTTCTGAATTAAAATTTTATAACTCTAGTTTAGATCTTATTTTTCATCTTTTAGATATGTGAGGTTGGTCTACTTCAAAATGTATTTAACATATTTGGGTTCATGTCATCTTAGCAATGCTAATTAAGATTAGATGCTAACATGCACACACTTTATAACTACTTGTATCATTGTATCCTTGGGACTTTGATCAATAATGCATAACGGAGTGATCCCACAACATAGTTTCACAAAAACACAAATAAAGTCAAATCCATAGTTGTATTTGAATACATGTTAAATGATTAAGAATTAGTAATTTTTTGTGTTTCTAGTCGACACCCACTTGTATTTCTTGCCTTTTTTCTTATTTGGTTATCGTTACTTTACATTGCAGGCATGAAACAAAGGATCGAGTGAGAGTTCATATAACTGATGCAAAGAAGAAGAGATGGGAAGTTCCTTATAATATGATTCATAAGGAACAAGTTCCTAATATGTCAAGACAACAAGAAACCAAAATCTCCAAACCAATGTTTGACTACTTTGAGTTTTCAAACAATAATTTGATCTTCTCCTACACTGTCAATCCATTTGGGTTTGCAATTAGTCGCAAATCCAATGGGGATGTCCTCTTCAACTCCTCTTATGGTAGTTTGGTGTTCAAAGACCAATATCTAGAGATCACCACAAGTCTTCCCACATCATCTTCATTGTATGGGCTTGGGGAGAACACACAATCCAATGGAATTAAGATTGTTCCCAATCAACCTTATACTCTTTATGCAACTGACATGAGCCCTATACTTTTGTACACAGATTTGTATGGGTCCCATCCTTTTTACATGGATTTAAGGAAGGGAGGTGTTGCTCATGGAGTTCTATTATTGAACAGCAATGGAATGGATATTTTTTATACCGGTAGTATGTTGACATACAAGATAATTGGGGGTGTTTTAGACTTCTACTTCTTTGCAGGGACTTCTCCATTGGATGTGGTTCAACAATACACTTCCCTCATAGGCTATCCAGCTGCTATGCCCTATTGGGCTTTTGGTACATCCTTATGAGCCCCACTCTACACATATTTTTTTTCTTGAATATAGAACCAATCTAAGATTTAACACACTATATTCTTTAAAAAATCATATGAGTTTGCATTGAGTTGTTTAATTGTGTTTCATATAGTTCATAAAGCTTACAAACCATTCTTTCTAAGTACAATATGAGATCAAATCTAACCTAAGTTTTGGATAGCTAGTTATGTTTGTTTCACTGTTGCATTTCAACAACATAAAGTGGAAAATTTTTATTTTTCTAATTTTGGTATTGGCTTTTTACATGTCTAAAATACTATTTGAGACCTCTAGTTCCTTTGTTAGGCTCAATTATTTTTTATTATATTTATATGTATTGTGTATATTTTAAGTGGGATGAACAATGAGATTCCTTTGGTCTATGTTAGTTCAAAATTAAGTAATTATTTCTAATGAACTAAATTAAGAAAAAAAATGTTTTTTTAATATATTTTGGATTTAAAAATAGAAAATTAATAAACTATTATATTTTGTATATTAGATTAGGTAAATAAATTTTAGTATCTAGTCTATTAGTTTCATTTTATATTACTAATTCAATTAATACTAAATTCTAAGTGGTTTGATTGTGTGGTTTTATGTTTATTTGTTATATGGTAAAAAAATTGAAAAATAGAATTTTAGTGCATTGGACATAGGTTTATATATATCTATATATAATGTATTTGATATATGAGTGGTGTAGTACTCAAATTTTGATGTTTCTTAAATATCTATTATTATTATGAGTTTTGCATGTTGAGAACCAAGATAAGTATTGTAATTTTAAAATATTTGATATGGTTTTTATATTGGATTTAGGTAAATAATAAAATTTAGTATGAGTTGAAGTGAATATTGTCAAATTTGTTTATATTATTAGAATGATTTTATTATATTGTGTACATTATATATTTTTGCTTAATTATAATAATTTTAAATAGTGAGTTTTTAAATTAATTGGCAAAATATATACATGATTGTATTTAATGTTAACTATTTTTATTATTGTATGCAGGGTTTCATCAATGTAAATTTGAGTATAAGAATGTTGCAGACCTAGAATATGTCGTAGACAATTATAATAAATCACAAATACCTTTGGAGGTAATGTGGACTGATGATAACTATATGGATGGAGCTAAGGACTTCACACTAGATCCTATCAATTATCCTCAAGAAAAGTTACGCGCTTTTGTTGATCGAATTCATGCTAATGGTCAAAAATATGTTGTCATCGTTGATCCAGGTAGTGTATTTCCTTTCCCAACTATTTAATTTATCAAAATTGTATTACATACTCAATGGGAGTATAATTAATTTGAGATTTGTGTCTGGTATTAGAATCTTCCTCTGAATTATTTTCCTTCACTTGACATAAAAAAATTATTTTCTTACTGCAGGAATTAGTGTGAACACCACCTATGCAACCTTTCAGCGAGGGATGGCCTCAGATGTCTTCATAAAGCATGATGGTGAGCCAGGGGCTGTTTACTTCCCAGATTTTCTTAACCCAAAAACAATTTCCTTCTGGGTGGATGAGATATCACGATTCTACAAGATGGTCCCAGTGGATGGCCTTTGGATTGATATGAATGAGATATCAACCTTTTGTGATGGAAAATGCACCATTCCAAAGAATCGAACATGTCCCAGTGTTTTGCATTGTTGTCTTGATTGCACTGACATTAATACAAGCCGCACTTGGCCGCAAGACTATTGCCACAAGCTCCACCCACTACAATGGCGTCCTTGAATATGATGCACATAACCTCTATGGTTTCTCAGAGGCAATTGCTACACATGTTGCTCTCCAAAAAGTCTTAAAGAAACGTCCCTTCATATTGTCAAGGTCTACGTTTGTTGGGTCAGGATCATACACAGCACATTGGACTGGGGATAACCTTGCTGCATGGGAGCATCTTGGCTACTCCATCTCAACTATATTGAGATCTGGGATGTTTGGGATACCAATGGTTGGGGCTGATATATGTGGATTTTTTGGGGGTACCAATGAGGAGCTGTGTGGGAGATGGATTCAATTGGGAGCATTTTATCCCTTTAGTAGGGACCATTCTAATTTTGATAGCCCAAGGCAGGAGCTCTATTTGTGGGACTCAGTGGCCAAGTCAGCTCGTAAGGCATTAGGTTTACGTTACAAATTATTGCCTTATATTTATACATTGAACTATGAGGCACATATGACAGGAGCCCCCATTGCACGACCCATATTTTTCTCTTTTCCAGAGGATGAGGAGACATATAGCATAAGCTCCCAATTTCTCATTGGTCCAGGTGTCGTAGTGTCGCCTGTTTTGCAAAAGCAGACAACTAGAGTGACTGCTTATTTCCCTAAAGGAAGTTGGTATAATTTGAATGACATGGAACAAGCCTTGATTTCTATGGGTGAGTATGTGAATTTATCTGCCCCCATGGATACCATTAATGTTCATGTTTGTGATGGAATGATTCTTCCCATGCAGCAAGGAGGATTAACCACTATAGAGGCTAGGAAGACTCCGTTCACTTTGGTGGTAGCATTTCCAAAAGGATTAAATTATAGTGGGGGGAAGGCAGAAGGTCAACTTTTCTTAGATGATGGTGAAGATGTGGAGATGAAGTTGCAAGAGGGAAGTTCTACTTATGTCAAATTTTTTGGTAAGTCAGATGGAAAAAAAGTTACAATCTTGTCTAAGGTACAAATGGGGAAGTATGCAATGGAAGAGGGTTGGATGGTGAAACATGTGGTAGTTTTAGGACTTTCCTCTGTGCCTCTAGTTTTTCATGTTCATTTTCCTATAGGAAAAAGCTTTAATATGACATGGGATGTAAACAATGTTTAGTCACCTATGAGTTATAAAGATTCAGTTCCTATTATGATCATGTTAAATGTGCTCTTTTTAAAAGTAAAATGGTAGCTCCTAGTAATACATGCCTCATAGTGACATCAATTCGTGATTTGTGCATTAGATGTAGGTATTTATAAAATACCAAATTTTAATTCCTCAATTAAAAATAAGGAAAGCACAAAAGATGCATGTTGGTGTATTGTGCAAAATGAATTTAGTAAGATTAGTAGAAATTAATATTTTGCGTTGTATAACTCAAATCAAAACATAACTTATAAAATGCTTTCTTGTTCTTAGGATGCAATAAATAATGAACTTATGGTTATTACTTATATTTATTTAAATTTTGAATTTGAGATTCAAATTATATTAACCATTGTTATACGGTTATATATATATATATAGTATTGTGAGTGTATATATATAGTATTGCGAGTATTTTATGTTAACTTTATTATTTCCATAATTATTAATTTGAACATTTAAGATTAATATTTAGATTTTTCAAGTAATTTTGAATGTTTTATGAATTTTTTACATTCAAGAAAGGACTTATCTAAGTTCTCTAGATGCATTTTTTATTTTCTATACACAGAGCTTGATCTCTTTTACATAATACATAATAAAATATAGTGAATGTATTCTCTATATTTAATTATGTACTATGTGAAAGAGATCAAGCTCCATGTAATAATATAATCTATTTTTTGATATGAAGCTTATCTAAATTCTAAAAGTTTCAAAGCAACAATGCTAATAAGAAAAAACTAGGAATTTATTTTTCTCCCATTCTACTTTTTTAACATAATATATTTTGAGAAATCATATTAGTGAGGATTTGGTTAGATTTTTTCTTTTAGTTTATAGTCTCTCATTGTTTTATAAAATTATCTAACATCTATCATCACATATGAAAAACATGCTATATAAAAAATTAATAGTAGTAAATAATTTTATCTATATGAAACTCTACTTGTCATTTAAAGCCCACTATATCTACATATAGATGGAAACTCTTATTTGTAACCCAAAGTGAAAATTGGTGCTCAACCATTTTGAATCTAGAGTAAGATTATATACTTGATCTAAATAAATTATCAATCATTTATCCATTCACCTCTTTATATTCAAGTACTTCTCATAAAGGTTGCATGGTAGTTGATGTTGTTCAATGGCTTATGGGCCCATGTATCTCTCTACATTCTAAACTCCAAGTTAATATAAAATAAATAAAATAAAATTCTAAGTGTACATAATTCAAACATATGATAAATAAATGAATAATATTTTAATTTATTTTAAGGTTGAATTTTGCTTGAAAACAATCGAGCAACTAAAATAAAAAAATGTTAAACCCAAAATTTTGAATCAAATTATAATAGTCAAATAAGTCACATTCATCCACTAAATAAAATAAAATAAGTCCTTAGAATAAATTATTTATTTCAATCTCATTATAGCCTCATGCACACAAAGTTGATTTTGTTAGCATCGCGTTATAACATAGGCCTCTTATTATTTGGACATTTTCTTTTAAAGAAATAAAATGTGGTAAGTTGTTCTTTACAATACATTACCTTGTTCGACTTGTTGAATCACTTATACAAGATTCACATTCAATGTACTCTTAGATAATGAGTTTTTTTAAATCAAAGCTAGATAATGAGGATATCATCTTAAGTTGCAAGGAGAGCAGGTTGCTTGTAATACAAGTGGTAGAACATGCATATGTCCATTTAAAGAAGCACATGTAGTTTCCATTCCCTGAAAATTCTTAGCAATTATCTTAGATAAAAATAGACAAAAATCCCCTTATACGGTCCTATTCCAATGCTCTTGTTTTGACACAAGTGGGTAGGATGTTGAAAAAATTTATATAATTCATGCTTACACCTCCCAACTACATTTTCTAGAAAGTGTGTAAATCCTTTTAAAAAAATCTATTAAATGTGAATTCATTTCCATGGTTAGGCACCCAAGCATAAGAGAGTACATCCTAGTGGTGCAATTAGAAAAAAGAAAGAGCTAGTTGTGTTAATAAGATCCTTGCATATGATATCAATGGAAACCTACAAAATTGGTTAAAGGACTTGGTCATTATGTTAGCAGTTGGTACTAAATATTCTTATTTGAAAGGAAGAATATATTTTATGACAATACCATGTTAATTGAGACTCACCCAAAACAAGGGCATATAGATTGTAGGCAACGCCATTCTAGCTAATTGATCGTATCCTTTATATAAGGAAATTTAATGGATTTCTATTGAGATGTGCAAAAAATATAAAAATCAATTTCTTATGAGAGAATTACACCAAGGTATTTTATGCAAACTTATTTAATCCAAACAACAAGAAAGATTATGAGAGATAGATATTATTGGCCTCAAATATTTTTAGATGCTCAAAAGTGGAAAATAACCTTTCAAATTTACCAATTTAAATCAATAAGAAGAATATAACTATAATACTCTCTTTGAATCCCATCTTTGTGGATTACCACCATCAATTGTTGGTAATATGTTTGTATTGATGACCACTAATTACTTCACCAAGCAATCCAAAGCTATAATATTGAAGGAGTCAATAGAGATAGTCATTATTGACTTCCTTAAAGGAGGCATAACCAAATCTAGTATACCTAAAATAGTCATTACTAAAACTTCTAAGACATTTTTTAATTAGGAATTATTGAATTTGCTTTAAAATATGGAATTTATAAAAAAATCTTCATTGAATTACTACCGACAATAAAATGGGCTTATGGAGTCAACTAAAAAGGACCTATAAATAATTATCAATTTAAGGGTTGTATTGGAATTAAAAAGGGAATGGAATTTACACCTAAAGAAAGCTCTTTAGGAAGATAAGATTATGTATAAATAGGCCTTAGATACCTCCCCTTATTTTTTGGTTTTTCCTAGTTCAAATGAGCTACTAGCACTAGAGATCATCTTTGAACTATATATTAATGGTGCAATGGTAATTAGATTGGTTTAATTGCTATAGTTAGAGGAAAAGAGAGAAGTTATGTAAATGCAAAGAAAAATCTCTCCAAGGAAAATGTGTTCATCCTAGAAAACTGCTCAATGTTGATCTTAATAATATCAAAATTCAAACTTCCATTGTTACCATAGAAGCTCAATTGCATAAAATTGATAATTACAAAGTACAAAGGGCCAAGTTTATATCCAAACTACATTAGATAAAAGAAGGAAACAAGGGCACAAAATATTTTTTTAATTATCTCAATTATAAACATAAAAAAGAAAGAATTGGTGCTATAAGGGATGAATTTGATACTCTACAGACTAATATTCTTGATATATGTAATGTTTTCAAATGATTTGATGAGAATATTTTCAAACATGATCAAAGATAGGATATTCAACAAATTCTTGAGGATATTGTCAAAGGTCACATTCCTAACAAAATTAACTCTGATTATAGCCAATATGTAGATAGAATTTTTTCCTTAGAAGAGCTAGAAAATGCTCTCTTCTCCTTGGCCCCTCATAAAAACCTAGGAAACAATGGGCTCCCTATGGAATTCTACCAAGCCATGTGGCAACACATCAATGAATATATTGACTACTTATACCTAGATACTTTTAAGAAGGATCATTAGGTTTGAAAAATAATGGTGGTCAATAATCAAGATTCTCCCTAAAGTAAAAATGGAATACTCCATCTTTGGTTGGCATCCTAATATTACTTAATACCTCCTATAAAATTATTGCAAAATATTTGGCTATTAGAATAAAATAGTGGTGTTGAGGGTCAATACATCACAACAACATTAAACAGAATATTACTATTCTATTTCTCCTAAAAAAGAAAGATAACATGTAGCCATCTAACTCCCAAGGTTCTGGTAGTTGGTTCTCAACTATGCTGATATCTCTTAAAGGTCAACATAACTGTAAGTTGCAAGGGGCCTTTGCTGGTAACAAGGAACAAAATTGCATGAAATCAGCTATTCTACATTTTGGGGGTTTTAAATAAAAATAAAAATTTAGATCAGAGCTTTAAAACTAGAATAATATGAATAAAAGTACTTAACACCTAGACATGCATACCAATACTGAGTGTTTCTTCATCCAACCACAACCATGACATGAAACAATCCATAGAATAATCTATACCATTGCCTACATCCATAGTGCTAATTCAATCATCATAACTATTCACCAAACTTTCTTCATAAACTTTGAAACAACCATTCACTCATTATTAAAACAAAGATCAAATAGATATCATAGCAATTCATTCACACATAACTTAATGAGATAATCTTAAATCTAGTTCATTCTATTGAATTTCATCAAATAAGAAACACTTAGGCATAGCAAAATCACTGGCATATGGATTGATTATATATAATTAAAATCATCAAATAAGTCCAACTTGATAACATAAAACTTGCACAAAGCTGTAAAACTATATCTAAATTTACTTGAAATTTCAGAGTATCTACTTAATAATTATGAAAACCTAAGACTATTCTTGTCTGCTATCATCAGGTGGCTAAACTTGTTTCAATTAGCCAACCTTTACAAAATGGAACCAAATAATACATATAGGTCAAGCATGCACGAATTCCTCCCAATTTGGAATCCATATCCACAAATTAAGGAACAAGGACTGTTGATAGAACCGAATTGTTGAACTCCTAAATTAGAAAGTTGGAACAAAATGTTGCACAAATGTTGACTTCCAAAGAAAAAGGAGAAACTAAGAAAGGGAACTAGAGTTGATTCCACATTAAAGTCCTGGAGAAAAGGAGAGAAGGAGATGTTGGATCAAACAAAGGAAGTGTTCAACCATTATTTCACCCCTGCTTCACATGCTCGAGGACATATTAATCATAATTGTCAAACACTTGTTGCAGAGTACCTGAATCAGGTCAATCCAGCCAATCACTTTCAAATTTAATCCTCCCTAATTCAGCTGAAACCAAATTTTGTACCTCCTTTAACTTCATCACTTCTCTCTTGGCAATCTTTGCCTCTTCTCTGATATCCATAACTTGATCTAATAAGAAACCCTCCTCATCATCTCCTTTTTTCATTATTTCCTCAAATCTACCCCTCCATCTCTCCCTCATCTTATCCAAAGAAATGCCTTCTTTAACCGAGATATCTGAATTGATTAGAATAGCTACAATTGCCTCTAATTCATCAATATGTTGATTCAAGTCCTTACTCATCTTTTGAACTTCATCTTGATGCACATGAATAGACTTGAATTTATAATTTATTATACTCACAGTTTTCTCAACAAAATCTGCATTATCATCCTCAAGAATTGAATGTTCAAGAAAAGTTGACTTAGGTACCTTGCTAATGTCCTCAAGCCTTTTAATATATTCCTTATATTCCTCATCCTACTTATCTAGATCTTTGGTATGTTGATCTAGATCATTTTCCAACTCAAGAGTTGTCTTATGGATCTTAAAACCATCAGCAATAACATCATCAACCTCTTGATTGAGCTTATACAACCATCTCTCTATCATTCCCACCTTACTCTTCATCTGAACCAAATCATCAACCTCCTTCTTTGTCAATAGGATTGGGGATTTAGGAGTAGCAGCCTATTGAGAGATTGGAGTTGAAAAATATTTTAGAAACCTATGCAATTAATCCAACTGAGCCTTAAGCTCATCCTTCTTTCACTTATCCTTGATCATCTGAGACTTGGTAGAGGAAGCCACAATATCGATTAAGTTCATTTGTTGATTCCTTGTAGGCATGAAGATTCCCAAATTCACTGTACCCAATTGATAATCAATCATCTGCATATCCTCTTGGTTCTTATCCCCCACTGGTATTGCACATTTAGTAATAATCTCCCCTATATCAATAAGCTTGGTAGTGTGAAGAACCCTTGCCTTCTTTTTAGGTCTCTCCTTCTCAATCTCTTTCATCATTTTCATCCCAATTAAGAGGCTGAGACTGAACTATTTGCTTCCTTTCTAGGTCAAGCTTCAACCAAGTAGGTGCAATAGGAGTAGTAGCTACTTGTGTTGAAGAAGAAGTAGCAGTAGTGGAAGACAGAGGTTGTAATATTGTATTTCCAGGATGAGAATCAACCTCCCAGCACATTTTGTGGCTCACTCTTTGCCTTCTCTTGTGCAAGCTTTTCGGCCTCTTCCTTATCCTTCTACTCCTACAGTTTCTTGGCTTCCAACTCCTTCAAACGTTCTTCTTCTAACCTTCCTTCCTCCAACATTCAATGTCATTGCTTCTTTAGTTCCTCAACATAGTCCCAAGCTTCTTTAGACTTCTTTTCATGCATAGCAAGCTCTATAGCCCCCTCTTTTTCCAAGCGTTCTTTTCTTCTCCCTTCTTAAGAGCCTCTTCTTGTGCCTTGAATTTTGCCTAAAGAGCTTCTTTTTCTCTTCTATGCTTGGCCTTTTCCTCTTCAAGATCATGGATCTCCTACTATAGAGTCAACTTATCCCTTTCCTCTTTCATTCTAAGTTCTTGCTCCTTTTCCTGTTGCTGCTTGGCCAACTCATCAATAGTAGCTCGAGCCTCCACTTCTTGTTCCTTAGATGATAAATCAGATTATGCTTTAGCTTCCTCCTATTGTTTAGCTAATTCCTCAGCTTGTGCCTTGGTGTTGGCTTCCCTCTTGGCCTCCTTAAATAATTTCCATTGGTCTTCCTCAATCAATACATGCTCTATTCTTGCATCATTTGCTACACCAAGAAATGCTACTATATGAACCCCTTGATCAGATGGAGTGTTTTTTGAATCAATAGCAATATCATGTATTTCAATTCCTGACTCTATTTCCTTTAGGATCTCAGCTTCCTTTTGAATAGCTCCCTTTGGGGATTCCTGACCCAGTTGTTGTGTAACAAAGGGTTGAGCAAATACCTCTCCTGCAATGGATGTGGAAGCACCAACTTGTTCAATTGTCTCATCTTCTTGCATCTCTGGGAGATCTTGGATAACCACATCCTCTTCTGAATTAAAAGGCATAAATTCTAAGGGATACTTAGGTGCCATCCTTCTCTTTGTCCTTTTGTATTGTGTGGTTCCAAAAACCTTTCTCTTCTTGGGTGGTTGAGCCTCAGGCTGGTTAACCCTAAAACTAACCCGTGCACACTTCTGTCCAAGACTGGTTTGGAAATTTGCTTTATATCTATGGACTCTTCCATATTCTAGTCCACTAGATCAATACTTTTAGTGCCTATGTTCTCAGCCTCATATTGGGGATCCAAAGTTACCCCATCATCAGATAAATTCTTTGGGATGTCTTCCTTAATCCCATACTCAACCATGAGTGGGATTGGCCCTCTTTCATAATTTCTCCTTCAGAGATCATAATCATCTTGTAGATCCATCTAAAAGTCCTCCAACAGATAGAAATGCTTGTCAAATATACTGGGAAGCAAAGCCTACATCTTGTTCCCAGGGTCATAATGCTTCCTAGAAGTGTACAAGCCCAATTTCAAATAAACTAATTCATCACAAATAGCCTTAGTTTCCACAATGTGTGGAAAACTAAACTCACCCAACTTCATTGGAAACTTGTGGCAACCAATCTTGTGTTTGGTGCCAAATTTGAAATTAACCGCCAAATCCTGATATGTAAACTCCATTAAAACAATTCGATTGCCGCAACACCTAGGAAGAAAATGAGGATGACCATCAAATCCTCCTAATCTGAAGTAAGTGAATGTGGGGTATTGGATAAACCAGTGTCCCCATTCATTGATAAAAGCCATTGGCTCCCTGCTTAATCTATATCCAGCATCTCCAGTGAACCTGTTAATAACAACATAAAGGAAGGCATCATTAACCCTCTTATAGTGTAACTATGATGTTTTCAATGTGAGTTGGTTATAGTGCTCCCACACCTTCTTTTTCCCTTGGAATTCTCCCAATATGCCAACTATATTCAATCTAGGAAAAATCCCCATCCAAGTAGTTGCATAGACCATATAAGAGGTCATAAAGAAACTCTTAGTTTCTCTCACTTTGAGCATTTGGTTATGTATACTTTTTGACACCACCATTGGCCAGTCAAACTATTGTTTACCTTCCAAGATAGCATGGATGAATGGGAACATCCATTCTTTAAACTGTGAAGCATCC
This sequence comes from Sequoia sempervirens, assembly GCA_007258455.2. Lineage (NCBI taxonomy): Eukaryota > Viridiplantae > Streptophyta > Pinopsida > Cupressales > Cupressaceae > Sequoia > Sequoia sempervirens. Next base: position 82,168 of record VDFB02332156.1, read on the forward strand.
CTTTTTCCAAGCACTCTAGAAAGCAACATGATTATGTCCCCAATTTCTTTATTGAAATCTACCCTTTTTGACTGGTCAGGAAGCTTGGTTAGAGACTTTTTCTCTATCCTCATCCAATGCTTATTCATGTAGGATCTATTGGTTTCCTTGTTGCTACTATAAAGCTTCAGAGCTTTTGCTTCATTCAACTACTTAGGATAAGGAATGGGCACATCAAACATGAACCTAAACATTTGAGATGTTAGATCAATTATAACATTCCCTTGTGAATCCATACACTACCTAGTAGTAGGATTGTAAGTGCCAGTAGCTGCTAATACCAATTCTGGACACTAAAAGAAGAAAGGGAATAGTGCAAGGTATGCCAATCTAAACTGAGCAATCCTTTGTGCCCTTGGTGTAACATCTTCATTGAAAGTTTCATCCACCAACTCCTCAAATTTAAAATGGCCTAAGTTGGTCTCTATGATAACCACCCAGTCAAAATCAAGCTTGCTGGGGTAAGGTTATCCTCCTTATGTTTGTACCTTAGAGTATAAGGAAGTTGTACTACTTTAATATTTTTCAGCCTAGCCCCCTGCCTTGATGTTTCTACAGGTTGGCTCCTTTGAGAAGCCTCATCTGATGCTCTAGACATTTTTCAAACTCTACAATAAACTCCCATGTTAGATGATCAACACATAGAAATCAATACATCAGTCCATACCTACCTCTATCTCTTTGAAACAATGTTTGAACTTAACCAAACTTCAACCTTTATTAGAAGCAGAACCATAGAAGCACCAAGGACATAAAATAGTTTTCAACACTAGCAAGGTTGGAACTGGAACTATATCGGAACCAGAAACCAATTGTTAGTTCCAAGTTTGGTATCCATTCTGACTTTGATTCTGCCTAAGTTTAAGCGCAAAGACTCAAGGATAAGTATATAAAGACAAAACACCATAATGACTAAAAATGGAGCCCTTTTAGGAACTATTCCTAAAGAAAAACAACCTCAAGACAAAATCATTCCCGGATCCACTCCTACCAATACCATATGCAAAACAAAAGGTGTTTTCCAAGTCTAGTCATATGAATTTTAAAACCTAGGTCACATGAGCCTATGAGAGAAAACCAAATAAAAGGGGGCCTAACCCCTATCCTTCAATCATGCAAGGACCAATTTAAACCTAAGACAAGGCATGTTGTGAAATTTATCACGAAAACCCTAGTTTGCTTGATACGTCGATTTAACCACCTAGGGAAACATAAATCAATCATATAACATATCCAAAGGACACAGGATCAAGACAAAGCAAGGTTGCAAACATATTTCAAACATTAGGAGTATGGAAAACCCTTGCAACAGAAGCCCTAATTATAAACTAGGGCATGATAGCAAACCACCTATCGTGAAAGTGACAGCAGACAAAAACAAACAAATAGAAAAGAAGAAAAAAACAAAGCAGGAAAAAAGAGGAAAAGACAAAATGAAAGCAAGAAACAAAGAAAAAAAAAAGGAAGGAAAAAAATTCATAGGAGAGAACTTCATGAACGCGCCAAAACAAAAAAATCAAAACAACAGCACAAAAACACAAAGAGGGAAGAAAAAGGAGAAGAGACCTACCTAAAAATGCTCTCCAGGAAAGATTGAAATTGAACCAAGATTTGCTTCGCAACCCAATTCTGCAATCAAATCAATCCTCTTGAAGTTCTTTTGGCTTTGGCGTGCTTATAAATCTCAAATAACAAAGATAATGAACCAGTTAAACATGATTAGGAATTTAAAATCAATTCACGCATGTGAAGAGGCTACAATTAATGCCATTAATACGGTAGGCCAAAGGTGAAGCAAACTACACGAATCGACAGTTAAGTCCTATGAACACCTAAAGCAAGGCAGACATGGACCCGGGTCTGAAACCAAACAAGAAATATTTGACAAGTTCCTTATCAAGCTCCAAACCCAATCCTGGTCCTACAACAAAGATAATGATGAAGAAAAGAAACAAGGGCGAGATTGGATTCAAAACCAAAACTGGAACTTTCACAAAGTTTAAAGTTCATGTTCGATTTCGGTTCCACTCCCAACAAAAAAATAGGAAAAAAAACAAAGATGAGAAAACATGAAGGGAAGAGGGAATGGAAAAAGAATCAGACCCAGCCCAAACAACACAAACAAAAAAAACACCACAATGCAAACGAGCGGAGTCAGAATCAAAACGGGAACAAAATCTATAATTTTTGGAAAGTTCCAAGTTAGGTCCCAATCCCGATTCCACTTCGAGACAAGCAAAACAAGACACAAGGAAAACAACAAACAACCCAAGAGAGAAAACAAACCAAAGAGTGGAAAAAAACCGACAAACAACAAAGAGAACCAAGGAAGGACTATGAAACCAGAGTCAAAGCGAAACCAAAACTAGGAACTTTGAAAAAATTCATAGTCTAGTTTCAGTTCTAGATCCGCTTCTGACAAAATGAAAGAAAGAAAGACTTAGGAGAAAAACAAACAACTCCTAAGACCCAAAAAAAACCAAAGACAAAACAAAAACAAAGGGAGACCCATTTTGTTCCAAAATAAAATGGGTTGGTTATGCAAGGCATAACAAGTGGTGCAAGGAATTATTAGAATAGAGGAAATTGGTTTTATTTCTGGGAAATATATTCTTGATAATCTTATGTTAGCATGGAAAAGTTATAAAGAGGTTAACAAACGTGTCAAAATTCTATATTGATTAAACTTGATTTTGATAAGGCATATGATAGAATTCGCTAGAGCTTTATTCTTAATATGCTTCAATGGTTGGGCTTCAATCCTAAAGTTTGTGCATATATTTAAATATTTTTCCAAGATGTTAATGCTTAGATTATTACTAGTATTATGATTGTACCAATTAGTTTCCCTCATAGAGATCCATCCACTAAGGATGTCATCTAGTTCCATACCTCTATGTTCTTACATTTGATGCTTTTGGTTATCTTCTTCAAAGTGTCATTAACAAGTAGCTCATTTCAAGAATTTATATTCATCATAATGTTATTTTAATTAATTCTCATTATGTAGATAATAGCTTATTATTTTTACAAATTTTTCAAAAATATATTTCTAATATGATAGACATAATGGATCTATATTGTGATGTTTTGAGATCTAAATTGGCATGTATAATAAAACAGAATTCTTGTTGGTTCAAGTTGGGCCTATCCCCAATGGATTCCCAAGGAATAGAAACAAATCAAGCATGGGGAAATTATGAGGTACCTCAGAATACCCATGGGTATTGGGGTCAAATCTCTTTGTGATATTTGGAATTGGTATTGTTTCCATTTCATGCCACCCTTTGATGACCCATCACTAATAACCAATCTGAGAGATCTTACATGGTCCATCTTGCATGATTTCTCCTTAAAAAAATTGGCTAAGTCTTGAAGTTTCAGAATTTCAAGCTTTCACTTACCTCTCTACTCACATGGCTTCTTCATCGCTCCCACTCCTTATTTTCCTTCCATTTTTTGCCAATGTTATGAGTTTCGACCATTGGCCTTACCCTTTAACCCTTACCACTTCCCTTTGGTAAGCCTTAATCCTTACCTCTAATCACTGAGTCCCAAGGATGATTTTCAAGATTTTTCTAAGTCTTGACTTGTTGGACTTTAGGGATCAAGCTTCCATTTTATCACTTTCCACCTTTTAGTTTTGGTAAGCCATAACCCTACCATCCAACCTCTGAAGCCTAATCAAAGGAATTTCAAGATTTATCCAAGTCTTGGTTTTTCAAAATTCAGGGTTTGGTCTTCCCTCTTACCACTTTCCATCTTTTCAAGCAAGGCGTAAGCCTTCCTCCTGATCTTTGACCCCCAAAATCTCATTTTTGGATTTTGGACATCAAACTTTCATCTTTCACCTTTCTTCCTTCTCACTCTCACTCCTTCAAAAAATTGGCTAATTCTTGAAGTCATCGGTCTTTGGTTAGTACTCAAAACTTTTTTGGTCATCGTCTAGGTTTTCATAACCTTTCCTACCCTCGATATATCACATAGGGTTCATCTTTGTGAATTTCTAAAGTGTTTCGGTGTCTATAAATGTTGTCTTAACCTTTAAAATCCTTGTCTAATTAAAGTTGACTCATTTCCAATTTTTTCGTAAGTTTTGAAGCTTGCCTCGATCTCTCACAAAGTTGTCTAAACTTTCTCTTTCTCCTCTCAATGATGATAAAAGTGATAAAGATAAAGGGTTTTCAATGTTTCATATTGGTTTCAAAACTGTTGTTAGCTATCAACAAGGTTATTAAAACTTTTCTTTTATTGATCAAGCCATTAATTACCTAGGCGTGGCCACCATTTTAGAATAACTTAATCCATACATGCAAAACCCCTCACTTAAGTTTCCTTACTTCGCTTGTAAATGTGGCCACTTTCTAGCAAAGCAATGTTGTGGATGTTATAATCATGGTTGTCCATATTACAAAAGGTTAAAACACATGGTAAATTCACCTAAGGGTGAGTGCATAGGAGGTTAAGTTGTGCACAGGTTGAACACATGGCAGCATTTGGGGAATTTCCCCGCAATCCCACAACCTTTGATCTATTTCCCAATACATGATGGCAAGAATGCAGGATGATGACACATTTTTTTGAAAGGAATGTGATGTGAGGGAAGATCATGATGGTTGTTGATCATAATTCTTATGATAATCAAACAACCATGTTTTATGCTTTTTATTGGGTTTGTGATCCTAGGCGTCCATCCATGATCAAATGTCCTAGTTTTAAACTCCAATGGGTAAGCACGTCATGTTCACAAGAGGACTTGGAGTAATGGAAATAATACATTTTCAACAACCAAATCAAATCCACTCGGCTATGGATCAATTTTTTGTGCTTCTCCCATATTGCATTGATGGCCAAGGAGGTGCATATATTCTTTTGTGTGTTGCAGGTGGGAATTCTCCTATCAAGACATGATTTAGACGTGCATTTCTCAGGAGTCCCAGGTCTACATTCATGAAGATCATGATGGAATTCTTTCTCATGTTTTCAAAGAGTCTATGGAAACGATATGGCATGCAAGTATTGGATCTCTTTATGGCTTGAATTTCATGAGTAGATCTTTCCTTGGTCAAATCTCCTTGATTAGTAACTCTAGCTAGGTTAGGGTTTGAGTTGCATTCATCCAAGTTATGTTTGATCTATAAAAGCAACACTTGTATGCATTTCAAGGGTTCTTCTTTTGGGCTCCTCTCATAGGTTCCTTTTGTAGAAACTATATCTCTACATTTTTCCATTGTAGAGTCTAGCTTTATGTCTTATATTAATGAAATCTAGCTATTGGAAAAACTATTTCTTGCATATATTTGAGTAGAAATTTTTACTTTCATGTTTGAATTTATGTTTTAAATAATTTGTGAATGTATTGAGCAATATGAAGCAAAGAAGAAAAAAATTATATCATGGTGTATCAACTTCATTTCTATTTCATGTTATCCTTATGTCTCTTTTCCTTGTGAGTTGTTGGAGTAAAGTAGTGATAGGTTTTCATGTGTTGGGTTAGACTAACACATTTTCATTTAGATTAGAAGAGGAAGCAAACCTTCTTGAGAGACTCAACCTCATTTGTACAAGGTCCCACACCTTTAGATTGTTTCCATTGTGTCATTAGAATAGTAAACTCCTTGTTCAGTAGGGTGCATTTTTATGTCACAATAGTTTTTGGCAAGCCCAATGGGATACACAAAAAAAAATCACTTCATCTTGTTAAGAGAGTGGTGCTTCTCTCAACATTCTAGTATTGAAGAGGCTCTCAAACAAGTACTTGGTGAATCTGTAATCAAAGGAGGACTCTACATCAAATTTGATGACTCAAGTTGTTGCCTAGAACCCTTGGTTACAAAGCAGACCTATGTATTCATGCCCAAAATTCAAAAAAGAGCATATTCAGATGTAACTTCTAGTATGCTCAGCTCTTATTTTCTAGTTTTAGAAAAAGAAATAGACAATATTTTTCACCTATTAGGAAAAATAGAAGCGCAAATCCATCTCCTCGGACACATACTAGTCATACACATAGGAATTTATTCCATATGGCTTTGCCTACGAATTATCCCTTTGTATATAAATTAGTGGTGACAACCCTTTAATTTTATCCCAAAAGAATGATATACAAGTCAATTCCCTCAAAAGCATTCCCTATTTCATTGGTGAAACATTCACAACTCTAGAAAAGAACATCATAGATCAGTACAACAAATCCCTATGATTTGCTCCCACCCACTATTTTAATGTATTTTTTGGAAATTTTTTGAAAACTTCGGTGCTATTTATTGGGATGGCATAGTTTTTGGCATTTATTGCATTGATCAGTACAAGTCGGTGCTAATTAGTGCCTAAAGTAATGTTTCCTTTAGTGCCGATATTAGCTTTGAGTTTAGCGTCGCGTTGAGTGTCGCCTTTAGCTCTAAGTTTAGCTTCGAGTTTAGCGTCACTTTTAGCTTCAACATTAGCTTTGAGTTTAGCTTTGGGTTTAGTGTCGATTTAGACACACCTATGTCAAAGAGACTTATTTACATGTCTCATCAACAATGTAAACAGTGAAATGTCAACAAGATATAGGCATATCAAGTAGAGAATCACTTATGTCACACCGACAAGGTATATCTACAAGTGCTCAATGAAACACAACTCTTGGATATAATGAAGTAATGTCAATGAGACATTCAGATATCGGTAATACAAATAAGATTGTCTCATTAAAACTCTTCAAGTACTAATCAAAAGCATACACTACTATACCGCGGGAAGGTGAGCAATATATGCAGTAGAGTGGTATACACCGCAACCCCATAGCAAGAAGCCTTGAGCAAGGTAGTAGTGCAGTAAATAGCAGAAGGGAAGGGAAAAATACCGCTATACCACAGTGATAATCACAAGTCTCCTGACATGGCAGAGTTACATCGATATATAAAGAAATACCATCGAAGGAAAATATCGATGAGACAGTGGCATATCAGCAAGAGATATTAACTTGTCTCATTGACACTGACAACCACCATCAAAGGAACATAATATCTAATGTCGATGAGACATTGAGATATTAGTAAGAAAAATAAGATTCTCTCATTGACACTCTTCAAGTAATGATCAAAAGAATACGCTGCTATACCACTAGGAAGGTGAGCAACATATGTGGCAGAGCGCAATACACCACAACCCTACAGCAAGAAGGGAAGGGAAAAATACCACTATACCACAACAACAATTGTAAGTCTCCTCGACATGGCAGAGTTACACCGATATATAAAGAAATACTGCCAACAAAAAATATCAATGAGCCAATGGAATATCAACAAGAGATAGTAACTTGTCTCATCAACACTGGCAACCAACATTAGAGGAACATAAGATCTAATGTCGATGAGACATTGAGATATCAGTAAGACAAATAAGATTGTATCATCAAAACTCTTCAAGTAATGATCAAAAGCATACACTGCTACACCACTGGGAAGGTGAGAAACATATGCAGCAAAGCACTATACACCACAACCCTGCAGCAAGAATCCTTGAGCTAATGAAGGAGCCATGGGATAGCGGTGCTCACAAAAACAAGGCAAGAGTTAGAATTATTTCCAACACTCTGAATCCTATGATACACAACAATAAAAATAGTCACTATACAACAATGATAGGTGCTAAATTAGGCACACTTAATGCCACCTTATACATCCTAGACAAATTACATTAACAGTCAAAATTCAGCGCTAAAGTTGGCATTAACTAATGCCAACTAAAGCATCAACTAATGAATCAAAATAAAAAATTTAAAACTATCCTACGTGAAGGAAGAAATCATACAACAAAAAAGGGAAAAAAACCACATGAAGGAAGAGAGTAGGCACTACTGTTAGAAATATATGCCTAACTCATCACAGGTTGTAACCTCTATTGGAGCCAAGTCAGTGTGACATCTTTTGTGTCTGGTCGACTAGCAGTTTGAATCTTGTTGAATAGTTCAGGTCGTTGTGACCTTGCTTCTGTCTCACTGAATGATCCTGTCACTATGACATGTTTTGTTTGGTGTGACCTCTTACCGAATGGAGACCTCTAGCCAACAGTACATTCATATCGAGTCTCGGGGAGAAGTCTCAATGAGAATGGAAGGTCACGCCGATGGGGATACACTTGGGGTCTTCGCAGTGACTCAAAGACTTCGGTATGAAGTCTTGGTGACCGATGGAGAGTCTCACCGATAGTATGTGACACTTAGGGTGACATGGTATGTTTGATATGACCTCTCAGAGAAAGCAGTAGACCATTCGGTGGAAGCTTTGTCTTTCGGTATGACGTCTCACTGACTCATGGGGTCTTGCCAATAGTAGTATGGCTTTGGAGTAACATAAGAGATCTTGATGAAACCTCTTGGCGACAATTGAATGTCTTAGAGATAGATGGGTGCCGATGGAAATGCTAATGTTTTGGTATGACTTAGGACCTTGGTATGAAGTCCTAGCGAAAGTGATGAGTCTCGACGAATGGTGGATGCACTCGGATTAACTTGAAGGCTCGGCGTGAGGTCCTGGCAAGAGCGGTATGTCCTGCTGACAGAATGACTCTTTAGTGTGACTTAGGATATCGATATGTGGTCTCACCAAAGAGTGAGTCTTGCCGAAAGGAAAAATAAATTTGATGAAACTTGTGAGCTCGGTAAAATGTCTTGGCGATAAGGATGACTCTTGGCGATATCGATAGTGAAGACTTTGTGGCATTGGGGAGACACTGTTAGTGTCTCACTGATATGCCAACAAAGTTTGAACGCCTTTGACCATTTGACTATCCTACGTGGTGAATCAATGGCCAATCAGAGGAGCTGAATTGACACCATTGGAAGATAGTTCATTGTGGAAGTTCTGTGAGGAAGCTTGACAGACAGGAACAACATGAATACATTCTGTAATTTTGCAGAGGTTCGGTTGGTTCGAAGAATAGTTAGGTGAATAGTTTGAATTGTATCAGAGTGATTTCTATTCTGTAAAGATTGTAACTTGAAGGTTCTTGTACAAGTTTGATCATTGTTAAAGCTATTGTAATCTGACATCAGAAAGATAAGTCAAAAATTTGTATGTAAATATTTGTTACTGTAATACAAAGTGACTTCTCTTGGTGTGGTGGGTTTTTCTCCTGTAAGGGTTTTCCCACGTAAATCTGGTGTTCATATGTGTGTATATTTCTCTGTTTCTATTATCTATTTCAAGTGCATCTTAATTGGACTGTAATTGTAAAATTTACAAGAGTCTCTACATTCTTCCCTGAGGTTTTGACGTTAGGAGAGTTGTTTCCGCACCTTTACTTTCCTTACAAGTGGTATTAGAGCTTGGCCAGTTGTTTTATCCTTGTGGGTACATTGGGTTTTTTGAGTCAATTCTGTTCAATGGGAGTCTTGTAGAGTTTGTTAATTCTAATTACAGATTGAGATGGCTAGCATGTCAGGAAAGATTGAAATAGAGAAATTCAATGGCAGCAATTTTGAGTTGTGGAAACTCAAAATGGAAGATCTTCTAGTTGATCGTGATCTGTGGCTTGCAGTGTCTGGAACTAAACCTACAGGCATGAAGAAAGAAGATTGGGACCTTGCAGATAGAAAGTCTACGGGGTTGATAAGAATTTGTCTGGAAAACTCTATTCTTCTGAATGTGCATGAGGAGAAGACTGCATCTTCTTTGTGGAAGAGACTAGCGTTTATTTATTAGGGGAAGTCCTTGGTGAATAAACTGTTCCTGAGGAAGAAGTTGTACTCTTTGAGAATGCAGGAAGGAGGGTCTATAGCTGATCATTTGAACGCATTTAATATGTTGATTGCTCAATTAACATCTGTTGGTGTAAAAATTAAAGAAGAGGATTGTTGTATGCTTCTATTGTGTTCTTTGCCAGACTCTTGGGATCATCTGGTGATGGCTATTGGGAGTACAACATCGAATTTCAAGATGGAAGATGTTGTTGGTTCTTTGCTAACAGAAGAGATGAGAAGGAAATATTTTGAGATGGCGAAGGAAGCTCTTGTTGTCAGAGGAAGATCAAAAGAGAAAGGCAAGATGAAGGACAAGAAATAAAAATTGAAATCAGAGGGGAGATCAAAGTCTCCTGGAAAGAAGTCCAAGGTGAAATGGTGGAATTGTAGGCAACCTAGTCATGTCTAAAAGGATTGTAAAGAGGAGAAAAAGAGGAAGAACTGCTCTTCCAATAATGATTCTTCTCAGGGTGATTCAGACACCTTCATTGCTGCCTTGGCTACATAGGCATCAGATGATGTCTGGCTGATTGATTCTAGAGCATCTTTTCACATGAAATCTCATAGAGACTGGTTCACGAAGTATGAATAATACAATGGTGGAAAGGTGTACTTGGCAAGTGATTCAACTTTTCAAATAGTTGGTTGTGGAAGAGTTAGAATCCAGTTCCCTGATGGCAAAGTGAAGGGGATCAAGGATGTTATGCACATACTAGGTCTGGCTTGAAATCTATTGTCTGTCAGTAAGCTGAATGATATTGGAGTACAAGTCACATTCTCTAGAAATGGTTGCAAGATGACTAGAGGTTCAATGGTGCTAGCTAGGGGTGCTCGTATTGGTACCTTGTACAAGCTGGATGCACATGTTGTTCAATGTAACAGTGTCTCTGGAAAGTCACAGAAAGCTACTCATGGAGGTAAAGAAGGAAATATCCCTAATTATGTAAACTCTATAGAAGTAAAACTTCCAGCAGAGAAGAGTATGCTCTGGAATCATATTCTAGGCCACATTGGAGAGAAAGGTTTAAAAACCTTGAGGAATAAAAACCTGGTTGAGGGGCTTGATGATTGTAATCTCAAATTTGAATTCTGTGAGCATTGTATATATGGAAAACAGCATTGTGTTTCTTTTTATTCCATTCCTCACAAATCTTTTGGTTTTCTAGATTATGTTCATTTGGATGTGTTTGTTCCAGTGAATGTTCCTTCTTTGTCTAAATTAAGATACTGTGTGTCATTTATTGATGATTATTCAAGAAGAGAATTTGTATATTTTCTAAAAAGTAAATCAAAAGTGTTCAATTGGTTTAAGGAATTTAAAAACCTTGTAGAAAATCAGACTGGAAGAAAAATAAAATGCTTAAGGACTAATAATGGTGGTGAATTTTGTTCTAATGAATTTGAAAGATACTGTAAAGACCATGGTATTAAAAGATATAAGACTACACCTTATACTCCACAACAAAATGGAGTTCCAAAAAGGTTCAATAGGACAGTGATGGAGAGAGCACAAAGTATGTTGAGTAGTGCTGGCTTGGAGGAGAAGTTCTGGGTTGAGGTTGTATCTACTGCATGTTATCCAATAAATCATTCTCCAAACTCTGCTCTTGTTGAGAAAACAACTTTGGAAGCGTGGTCTGGTAAGAAGCCCTCTCTTAGACATATTCGAGTCTTTGGCTGTGAAGCATATGTATATGTGCCAAATGAGAAAAGATCTAAGTTGGAGAACAAGGCTGTCAAATGTATTTTTATTAGCTACAGTGTTGGCATAAAAGGATACAATCTTTGGAATCCTAATACAGAGAAGGTTGTATACAACAGAAGTGTAATCTTTTGTGAGCTGAAGCCTTCTACCTTGGATCTATAGTTAGATAAAAAGTCTGAAAACAATAAGAATGTAGTTGTAATTCCTCCAACACCAGAGAAAGAGGAATTGAAAATTCAAAATGTACCTGAAACTGAGGAGAGCTCAAGCAGTTCTGAAAGTTTAGAAGAAGAAGAACAACCTCAGCCTCAGCCATTAAGGAGGTCAACTCATGAAAGAAAACAACTTGATAGGTATGGGTTATCCTTGATAGACTCTACTTGTGCCTATGCTTTTATTTCTAGCACTGATGAGCCTAGGATTGTAAAAGAGGCAATTAAAATGTCTGATTCAGACTCTTGGTTGGAAGCCATGAATGAAGAGATGGCATCATTAGAGAAGAATGATACCTGGAGTTTGGTGCCCTTTCTTGAAGGCAAAATAGTTGTAGGATGCAAATGGGTATTTAAGAAGAAGATTGGTCTGGATGGCAGTGTGGAAAAGTACAAGGCGATATTGGTTGCAAAGGGTTATTCCTAAGTCGAGGGAATTGATTATGGGGAGATTTTTCTCCTGTAGCAAGGCTGACATCTATCATATTTCTTTTGTCACTTGCAGTAGCATATGACTTAGAGGTCGAATAGATGGATGTGAAGACAACATTTCTTCATGGTGATCTTGAAGAAGAAATCTAAATGTCCTAGCCTGAGCACTTTGTTGAAAAAGGTAAAGAAAAACTAGTATGCAAGTTAAAGAAATCTCTGTATGAGTTAAAGTAATCACCTAGAATGTGGTACCAGAAGTTTGATACTTTTATATTGTCTTTGGGATTTGTGAGATCAAAATCTGATCATTGTGTCTAATAAAGCTGAAAGTGATCGAGTGCTTATTATTTCTCTCTATGTTGATGATATGTTGTTCATAGGCAATAGTAAGCTAATGATTTCTGATATTAAGTCTCAGTTGTCTGCTAAGTTCGAAATGAAAGACCTTGGTGTAGCAAGATATATTCTGGGGATGGAGATAACCAGGGATAGGAAGAATAGAAAACTTTGGCTCGGTCAAAGTAAGGATATCAAGACTGTTTTAGAGAGATTTTGCATGAATGATTGCAAGCAGCTAGTTGTTCCAGTCTTGCAGGGAACGAAGCTATCTATTGAAGACTATCCAAAATTTCCTATTGAGATGGAGGACATGACCAGTGTACCCTATGCTAGTGTTGTTGGCAGTCTTATGTATGAAATGGTCTATACAAGGCCAGAAATTTCCCAAGCAGTGGGAGTTCTTAGTTGATTTATGGTAAATCCTGGAAGAATACATTGGGATGCTGTGAAGAGAGTATTTAGATATCTGAAGGGCACTTTAGAATATGCTTTGTGTTACCATGGGAACTTGGTTGAATCACAGAAGACTCTCAGCATTCGTGGTTATGTAGATTCTGATTGGGCAGGGGACATTGACAACAAGAGGTCCACCACTGGACACATTTTCATGATGAATGGTGGTGCAGTGAGTTGGATGAGTAAGCAGCAGGTTGTAGTCAATTTTTCCACTACGAAGGCTGAATATATGGCATCTACACATGCTTGTAAAGAAGCAGTTGGTTGAAACTTTTGTGTTCTAACATTGGTTTTGATGTAGGGAAAATAACTATTTTCTGTGACAGTCAGAGTGCAATTTGTTTGGCAAAGAATCCTACTTTCCATGCCAAGATGAAACATATAGATGTACAATACCACTTTGTATGAGATATGGTGGAGGATGGAAAGGTCAATTTAGAAAAATTTGATACTCTGGAGAATGTTGCAGATGCATTGACAAAGCCAGTGAGCACAAACAAGTTTAGGTGGTGTGCCAGTTCAATGGGCCTTAGTGCCCATGATTTTTAGTAAGTTTTGTTGTGCTCAAGAGGTGCTTGTGTGATCTTTGTCAAGTGGGAGATTGTTAGAAATATATGCCTAAATCATCACAGGCTATAACCTCTATTGGAGCCAAGTTGGTGTGACATCTTGTGTCTGGCCGACTAGCAGTTTGAATCTTGTTGAACGGTTCAGGGCGTTGTGACCTTGCTTTTGTCTCACCATATGATCCTGTCGCTATGACATGTTGTGTTCATTGTGACCTCTTACCGAATGGAGACCTCTGGCCGACAATACATTCATATCAGGTCTCGAGGAGAAGTCTCAGTGAGAATGGAAGGTCACGCCAACGGGGATACACTTGGGGTCTTCGTGGTGACTCAAAGACTTCGGTATGAAGTCTTGGAGACCGATGGAGAGTCTCGCCAATAGTATGTGACACTCGGGGTGACATGGGATGTTCGCTATGACCTCTCGGCAAAAGTGGTAGACCATTCGGTGGAAGAATTTTCTTTCGATATGACGTCTCACCGACTCGTGGGGTCTTGCCGATAGTAGTATGGCTTCGGAGTAACATAAGAGATCTTGATGAAACCTCTTGGTGACAGTAGAATGTCTTAGAGATAGATGGGTGTTGATGGAAATGCTAATGTTTCGGTATGACTTAGGACCTCGGTATGAAGTCCTAGCGAAAGCGATGAGTCTCGCTGACTAGTGGATGTACTCGGATTAACTTGAAGGCTCGGCGTGAGGTCCTGGCGAGAGCAGTATGTCCTACCAACAGAATGAATCTTCGGTGTGACTTAGGATATCAATATGTGATCTCAGCAAAGAGTAATAGTCTTGCCGAAAGGAAAACTGAAGTCGATGAAACTTGTGAGCTTGGTAAAACGTCTTGGCAATAAGGATGACTCTTGGCGATATCGATAGTGAAGAATTTGTGGCATCGGGGAGACACTGTTAGTGTCTCATCGATATGCCAACAAAGTTTGAATGCCTTTGACCATTTGACCATCCTACGTGGTGAATCAATGGCCAATCAGAGGAGCTGAATTAAAACTGTTGGAAGACAGTTTGTTGTGGCAGTTCTGTGAGGAAGCTCGACAGACAAGAATGACATGAATACATTCTATAATTTTGTAGAGGTTCAGTTGGTTTGAAGAATAGTTGGGTGAATAGTTTGAATTGTATCAAAGTGATTTCTATTCTATAAATATTGTAACTTGAAGGTTCCTGTACAAGTTTGATCATTGTGAAAGCTGTTGTAATCTGACATCAGAAAGATAAGTCAGAATTATGTATGTAATTATTTGTTACTATAATACAAAGTGACTTCTCTTGGTGTGGTGGGTTTTTCTCCCATAAATGTTTACCATCATAAATCTGGTGTTCATATGTGTGTATATTTCTTTGTTTCTGTTATCTGTTTCAAGTGCATCTTAATTGGACTGTAATTGTAAAATTTAAAAGAGTCTTTGCATTCTTCCTTGAGGTTTTGATGTTAGGAGAGTTGTTTCCATACCTTTACTTTCCTTACAACTACAAGCAACTAATGAGAAATTCGATTTAGTTTGGGACACCATAGGTAAGGTTACAAAAAAAAAATCTTGGTTGAATTCATGATTGTTTACTACTCTTTGTATTGCATTTGAATTTGTGATTGTTTACCAGTTCATGGCCTAACTAGTCCAGGCAACCTCTAAATTGTCCCATCATTATAAATTGTAAAACCTTTGAGAAACCAACAAAATATTTTACCCTACCCATTTGAGCTTTGGCTTAAAATATTATAGCATGAAGTGAGGATGTCACCATATTCTTTCCCTAACTTGGGTGTCAAGGAAATAGTGAACTGCTTGGAAAATTTAGGAATTGGGTCAATCACTCCTGAGCAACTACTAAAAATAAACGTAGAAACCGCTTGGTTTTGCCTAGTCACGCCATAGTCATCGACGCCATGACAAATTCATGCAAGATTGCATTATGAAAGAGTTTTCATGATAAGTTTATCACCACTAAGCAAACCGAGCGAACATATTTTCCCTAGGTTATCAACACTAAGCAAACCCAATGAACATATTTTCCCACAAAACAAAACTTTCATACCACAAACTGGACAAAAACTTTTATACCTAACAGTGTGTACTTCATTTTCCTCCACAAACTAGACGAAAATAATTTTCCCTAGGTCACCTCAAAATGTCAAGTAATGGAGGGAAGTGAGCATTGTCAGCAAACTCTGGCCACAATGAGGTAATTCATTGTCAATTTATAGATTTTTAAATGTTTCCATTGTTTCTTTGAATTTTTATTTTTATTTTTTTATTTCTAAATTTAAAATAAGAAATATAATTAAAAAATATATATATAGGGACATGAGATTGACAAAGATAAAGAGGAATTGGCTTCCTTATTGGGGGTAGAGGCAATGGAAAAATTGGTTAAAGTGGACTGGACAACACTTGCCAGATACATAGAAAAACAATCTATTAACGCCCCTCAAACATTGCAAACAAATCAATTATGTCAAAGGGAATCAATTGATTCCCCAACTAGTCCTGGATCAAGCAAAAGATCTAGGAGGAAATCAGTGATAGTAAACTCTAAGAATGTGGAACAGGGAGCAAAGACTTCCGCTCCTAGGACACAAACTTCTTCCACCACACCATGTTTTCAATATTGCATTGGTAGCTACAATATGAAGATAGAATACAAGGTGGTTTCAGGGGAAGTCCAAATGACAGATGCTGGGAAAATGTTTGTGAATAGGTTGCCTTCAACAGTTCAAAGACCATCTGCATTTTCCATTCTCAAAGATACCCATGCACTTGAAAAAATTAGTTATCCATGACATGGAGAATGAATTTGGCACAGGCTAGTCTGTAAAGAAGATAAAGCTATGAATGTCTCAAAACTGCAAGCGATTTTGGTGCAACCAAACAAAGAAAATAAAAAAATCCCTCCTGAGCTAAGGTAGAAAAAAAGGCCAATTGATGTAAGTGTGAAAGTATGGAGAGAGCTTGTAAAAACATATGAGAAGTCCAATGCACGGAAGAAGTTTGGTGAGGAGAGTAGGTAGGTATTTGAATTTTCTCATAAGATTATATCAAATTTATTAAACGATATTTAAATTTTATTTGTGCATAGTTAAATTGAATTAGTATATATTTCAGGACAAGGTCTCCAAGGCTAGGCTTGAGAAACTTTGTGCCACACATCGTAGTAGCCAGAAAGGTTTACAAGCCTTTATCTATACATTTGTAAGTATATTTAATATGTTAAATGATTTTTTTTATTTCATTGGAAAAAGTAAATGATTGCATATTAATTAGTTTAACTAGTTCATGTGCCATGTTTTGATAGGAGGAGAAATATGGCCGCCATCCAAAGAAATTTGAAAAGAATATGTTAGAAAAAAAAAACTGGAATGATTCTGTAATCTGGATGGAGAATGAGGTATCAATAGTTGAGTTTCAATAACTTAGTTGGATATTGTTGTGTTAATATGTCAATTTGCATCTCTTGTTTTGAGTTGTTTATTGATGCATACGATGAGTAAATAGAGCTCAAATCTTATGATTACAAGATGATCATTTAGGTGCATGAATAAATAGTAGAAGGATGTAGATGAACTCAATTCATCTAACTTTATGCCTCTTGGCAGGAATTCCTCTTGAATCTCTAATATCACTTGCCCAAGACTTTCCTATAGCTTTTACCTTTCGTTGTCACATTTCCTCTTCACTATTAGACTCATCTCCTTTTTCCTTATCTACATTTCTGGCTTTGGCTTCTAATTCATCCCATGTTTTACATTCCTCCTCTTCAAAATCTTCTTCTTCTTCATCATCCTCCTCTGACTCCACAAGAGATTCATCTTTTAAACCTTCCTCATCTGATTCTAATTCCTCTTCTACATCAAAGGGTTCATATCCTTGATATGATTCTTCTGAACTATCAAAATCCAAATCACTAGCTTCCATATTCAGAAATTCCAAACCAACATCTTCAATAAATTTATCTGGATCATCAGTAATATTCATCAAAATTGGTCACTAGTTCAAGTTCATTCTACTTTCATAATACTTTATATCCATGGAGTTCAGCCATTCCTTGATGCCATCAAGCAAAGATTGAGGAATGACGTACATATGGAGTACATCCCACTTGAAGTATTTGAAAACAATAGCCATATAAAATTTCTTTTTCCCAAGTCATACTTTCTCAAGGTTAACAATCTCAATCTCACTAATAGTGATTACTAAGAAAGGTAATTCCACCAACTTTACTAAACAGTTTACTGTAGGAACAATAAAAGCAAAGGCTTTGAAAGGAACTCCATGAAAATCAAGCTCTCTAAATAGTATATCAAACTCTAGCTCAAAATATTTTAGATGAGGCTGCTCCCATAGCTCTCTTACTTGCTTGACAAATCCTTAAAACTCTATATTGATTTTATTTTTCCTATCCCTCTCTTGTTGTTCTTCCTCAATTTCATAAGCATCATACATTAACCTTATTTCCCCTCCTAAAGTTTGAAGCACATCCATTACCTCCACATAAAACTAAACATCCTTGGTCTTCTTGGTTCCCATACCATGATATGGTTATGCAAATGAAAATGAAGCAAAGTAACCATCTCCTTATCCATTGGCTAGAAGAATGCATGCTTAATGTTTTGATACATGATATCAACTCTCTCTTCTGCTCTCATGATTGAATAGTGAAATCTAGTATGGTGGGCCTCCAGAGTTCCAGTCATCTTTCTTCCTCTTCCACCAAATGTTGGCCCGATCCACACATCTACCAACCTAATTATCTTTGTTTTTGAAAGATGAAGTTTCTCCTATGTCACCAATGTTGCTCTCTCTGCCTTTTTAGACTCTTTCATTGCTACAGATCGTCCCTAGGATTTAATCATTTGTACCACATGGTTGATTTTCTTTGAATCCTTGCATCTAAAGGAAATTTCCTTAACATAAATACTACTTGGGAATTTTAATGTTGCCATTGTAGTTGGAATTAAATCTGATACTTGCAACATTGAAAATTATCCTTATATAAGAATTCCCTCCATCTTGTTAATTGGATTGTAACACTCTTTATGGTGGCTACATGAAATCTGATTATAATTCCTATTCTAAATCAGAGGGTTCATATCCTTGATTTAAATCTTCTAAATTATTAGAATTAGAATCACTAGCTTCCATATTCAAAAATTCCCAAATTACATCTTCAATAAATTTATTCGGATCATCAGTAATAGTCTTCAAAATTGGCTGCTAGTTCAAGTTCATTTTGCTTTCATAATACTTTATATCCATGGAGTTCAGCCATTCCTTGATACCATCAAGCAAAGATTGAGAAATGGTGTACATGCGAAGTACATCCTGCTTGAAGTCTTTGAAAACAATAGCCATATCAAATGCCTTTTGCCCAAGTCCTGCTTTCTCAAGGTTAACAATCTCAATCTCACTAATAGCAATTACTAAGAAAGGTAATTCCACCAACTCTACCATATAGTTTACCATAGGAACAATAAAAGAAGAGGCTTTGAAAGGAACTCCATGAAAACCAAACTCTTTAAATGGTTTATCAAACTCTAGTTCAAAATATTTTAGATGAGGCTTCTCCCATAGCTCTCTTACTCACTTGAAAAATCCTTGAAACTATGTATTGATTTTATTTTTCTTGTCCCTCTCTTGTTGTTCTTCCTCAATTTCATTAGGATCATACATTGACCTTCTTTCCCCTCCTAAATTTTGGACCACATCCATTACCTCCACATAAAACTAAACATCCTTGGTCTTCTTGGTTCCAACGCCATGATATGGTTATGCAAATGAAAATGAAGAAAAGTTATCATCTCCATATTCGTTACCTAGAAGAATGGATACTTAATGTTTTGATACATGATATTATCTCTCTCTTCTGCTCTCATGATTGAATAGAAAAATCTAGTATGGTGGGCCTCCAGAGTTATAGTCATCTTTCTTCCTCTTCCACCAAATGTTGGCTTGATCCACATGTCTACTAGCCTAATTGGCTTTGTTTTTGAAAGATGAAGTTTCTCCTGAGTCACCAATATAGCTCTCTCTGCCTTTTTAGACTTTTTCATTGCTATAGATTGTCCCAAAGATTTAATCATTTATACCACATGGTTGATGTTCTTTGAATCCTTGCATCTAAAGGAAATTTCCTTAACATAAATACTGCTAGGGAATTTTAATGTTGCCATTGTAGTTGGCATTAAAGCCGATACTTGCAACATTGAAAATTATCCTTATATAAGAATTCCCTCCATCTTGTTAATTGGATTGTAACACTCTTGATGGTGGCTACATGAAATCTGATTCTAATTCCTCTTCTACATCAGAGGGTTCATATCCTTGATCTAAATCTTCTAAATTATCAGAATCAGAATTAGTAGTTTCCATATTCAAAAATTCCCAACCAACATCTTCAATAAATTTATCCGAATCATCCGTAATAGTCTTCAAAATTGGCCGCTAGTTCAAGTTCATTTTTATTTCATAATACTTTATATCCATGGAGTTTAGCCATTCCTTGATACCATCAAGAGAAGATTGAGGAATGGTGTACATGCGAAGTACATCCCGCTTGAAGTCTTTGAAAACAATAGCCATATCAAATGCCTTTTGCCCAGGTCCTGCTCTCTCAAGGTTAACAATCTCAATCTCACTAATAGCAATTACTAAGAAAGGTAATTCCACCAAATCTACCATATAGTTTACCATAGGAACAATAAAAGCAGAGGCTTTGAAAGGAACTCCATGAAAACCAAGCTCTCTAAATGGTATATCAAACTCTAGTTCAAAATATTTTAGATGAGGCTTCTCCCATAGCTCTCTTACTCGCTTGAAAAATCCTTGAAACTCTGTATTGATTTTATTTTTCTTGTCCCTCTCTTGTTGTTCTTCCTCAATTTCATTAGGATCATCCATTGACCTTCTTTCCCCTCCTAAAGTTTGGACCACATCCATTACCTCCACATAAAACTAAACATCCTTGGTCTTCTTGGTTCCCACGCCATGATATGGTTATGCAAATGAAAATGAAGAAAATTAATCATCTCCTTCTCCGCTGGTTGGAAGTATGCATGCTTAATGACTTGATACATTATATCAGCTCTCTCTTTTTCTCTCATGATTGAATAGTGAAATCCAGTATGGTGGGCCTCCAGAGTTCTAGTCATCTTTCTTCCTCTTCCACCAAATGTTGGCCTAGTCCACACAGCTGCTAGCCTAATTGGATTTATTTTTGAAAGATGAAGTTTCTCCTGAGTCGCCAATGTAGCTCTCTTTGCCTTTTCATACTCTTTCATTGCTAAAAATCATCTCTAGGGTTTAATTATTTGTACCACATCATTGATGTGCTTTGAATCCTTGCATCTAAAGGAAATTTCCTTAACATAAATACCGTTAAGGAATTTTAATGTTGCCATTGTAGTTGGCATTAAAGCCAATACCTACAACATTGAAAATTATCCTTATATAAGAATTCCCTCCATCTTGTTAATTTGCTTGTAACACTCTTGATGGTGGCTACATGAAATCTTATTATGATTCCTCTACTACATCAGAGGGTTTGTATCCTTGATCTAAATCTTTTGAATTATTAGAATCAAAATCACTAGCTTCCATATTCAAAAATTCCCAACCAACATCTTCAATAAATTTATTTGGATCATCAATAATAGCCTTAAAAATTGGCCACCAGTTCAAGTTCATTCTGCTTTCATAATACTTTATATCCATGGAGTTCAACATTTCCTTGATGCCATCAAGTGAAGATTGAGGAATGGTGTCAATGTGGAGTACATCCCACTTGAATTATTTGAAAATAATAGCCATATCAAATTCCTTTTTCCCAAGTCATACTCTCTCAAGGTTAATGATTTCAATCTCACTAATAGTGATTACTAAGAAAGGTAATTCCACCAACTCTACCAAACAGTTTATCGTAGGAATAATAAAAGCAGAGGATTTGAAAGGAGCTCCATGAAAACCAAGCTCTCTAAATGGTATATCAAACTCTAGTTCAAAAAAATTTAGATGAGGCTAGTCCCATAGCTCTCTTACTCGCTTGACAAATCCTTAAAACTTTGTACTGATTTTATTTTTCATGTCCCTCTCTTGCTATTCTTCCTCAATTTCATCAAGATCATACATTGACCTTCTTGCCCCTCCTAAATTTTGGACCACATCCATTACCTCCACATAAAACTGGACATCCTTGGTCTTCTTGGTTCCCACACTGTGATATGGTTATGTAAATGAAAATGAAGCAAAGTAATCATCTCCTTCTCTGTTGGAAAGAAGAATGCATGCTTAATGTTTTGATACATGATATGAACTCTCTCTTCTACTTTGATGGTTAAATAAAAAAATTCATTATGGTGGGCCTCCAGAGTTCTAGTCATCTTTTTTCCTCTTCCACCAGATGATGGCCTGATCCACATGTATGCCAACCTAATTGACTTTGTTTTTGAAAGCTGACATTTTTCCTAAGTTACCAATGTAGCTCTCTCTTCCTTTTCAAACTCTTTCATTGCTATAGATCATCTTTGGGATTTAATCATTTGTACCACATGGTTGATGTGCTTTGAATCCTTGCATCTAAAGGAAATTTCCTTAACATAAATATTGCTAGGGAATTTCAATGTTGCCATTGTAGTTGGCATTAAAGTCGACACCTGCAAAATTGAAAATTATCCTTATATAAGAATTCCCTCCATCTTATTGGCTTGTAACACTCTTGATGGTGGCTACATGAAATCTTATTTTGATTCCTCTTCTACATCAGAGGGTTCATATATCCTTGATCTGACTCTTCTAAATTATCAAAATCAAAATAACTAGCTTCCATATTCAAAAATTCCCAACCACCATCTTCAATAAATTTATCTGGATCATCAATAATACTCTTCAAAATTGGTTTCCAATTCAAGTTCATTTTGCTTTCATAATACTTTATATCAATGGAGTTCAACCATTCCTTGATGCAATCAAGTGAAGATTGAGGAATGGCATCAATGTCGAGTACATCCTGCTTGAATTCTTTGAAAATAATAGCCATATCAAATGAATTTTTCCAAGTCATACTCTCTCAAGGTTAATAATCTCAATCTCACTAATAGTGATTACTAAGAAAGGTAATTCCACCAACTCTACCAAATAGTTTACCATAGGAACAATAAAAGTAGATACTTTGAAAGGAACACCATGAAAACCAAGCTCTCTAAATGGTATATCAAACTCTAGTTCAAAATATTTTAGATGATGTTGCTCCCATAGCTTTCTTACTTGCTTGAAAAATCTTTGAAACTCTGTATTGATTCTATTTTTCCTATCCCTCTCTTGTTGTTCTTCCTCAATTTAATAAAGATCATACATTAACCTTCTTGCCCCTCCTAAAGTTTGGACCACATCCATTACCTCCATATAAAACTATACATCCTTGGTCTTCTTGGTTCCCACACCGTGATATGGTTATGAAAATGAAAATGAAGCAAAGTAATCATCTCCTTCTTAGTTGGCTAGAAGAATGCATGCTTAATGTTTTGATACATGATATGTTGTAATACTAGATATATAATAGAAAAATAAATTATTGCTTGAAATAAATAATAACTTTTCATTCTATTTTTTTTTTTTGCAGAACACGAGTCTTCTAGAAGATCAAGATGACCCTCAACATGATATAGATCCACAAAATATTGGTTCTACTAGTACAAATCACATGGCAGAGGATGATGATGATGCAAATATGGAAGACGAGGCCGACGAAAATGATGATGACAAGACGACGACGACAACAATGATGATCACGATGGTGATGATGATGATGAGAAAGTTGGTGGTAGTAACTAGTGACATTCATGATCAAATAGACTACATCATGGATCATTGTTGATATATCGCTATGATGACACTTTTCATGGTTACTATCATATGTATGATTTTCATGGCCTACAGTACTATATCATTAAGTTGTATCATATTGACATGTATCATTTTCACTATATCATTTGGACATGTATCATCTTGACTTGTATCAATTTGTGTTAAATAATTTATCAATTTTATTTATATCATCTATACATGTATCATTTTCACTTATGACGATTGTTGGACATGTATCATTTTGACATGTTTTTGATGTACTGCCATATTTGACTTTCACTTGTTGTAGTGATATATGATGATGATCTTATCAGTATTGACTTGTCAATTTATATATATTAAAAGTGGTCAATGATTTTTGGATTGATATTTATTATGTATGATGATTTTAATTTACTACTCAGGATGGATGTTGTCAAATTCAATTAAATTATAGATGATGATCATGTTACAATAATAGTTGAAGCGGTGATGAAAGGTAAAATTAATGCTTGGCACCTCCATAATGTAATTGAACAAATCAGAGAAGTGCTAAGATCTTTTGAAAGTTTTGCAGTGAGCCACATTAAAAGAGGTTATAATGTGGAAGTAGATGTCTTATCTAAATGGGCTTTAAATTTGTGTGAAATGAGGGAATTCAAGTTGGAGGATTTTAGAGGTGTTAAGTTAGTAGATGTAGGTGAAAAAATAGGAGAGGACAACACCTTAAATGAACAAGCTGGCAAAGTGAGTGAAGTAGGTTTCACATGACAAGCAACGGTAGGGGTGGCGGGCGGTGGTGAAGTAGTGCTTCAGTAATAGAAGTGTGGGCAATCCAAGATGGTGTTAAATGCAAGCCCTCGATTAAGATGTGTTGATTGCATTTGGAAAGGGTCAAGAAAAACTTTGCAACAAACTTTGGTGGTGGTGACCCTAGTTATCAGGAGAAATGGAAGCCAATTTCACCTTCTAGTCATGAAGATCTTTGGGCCCATTTTATGGAGAGGTGTCTGAAAAATGACTGCAAGGCCTTTTCCTTGTTGATGATGAGTGGCTAGTGCAATGTGAAAAAATGATTTATGGTGGGGATTTTGGCTCTCTGAAACACAAATACCAAACCAACATGGACATTTACTCCTTAATTGCGACGTGGGGATTCAATTTAGGTGAACCAGTGGAAATGGCGAGGATGGTGATGCAAAAAAATATTGTGCATGAAGATTTTTTGGTAGGCATGGAGTCCATTCTCGAATGGGCAGTTTTGGGTGTAGGTTTAGATTATTCTAAAGGACTGGTAGATGATGAAATTGAGGAGATCTATAGGAGACCAGGGCTCAAACCCTTTATTCATTGGCCTGAAGGAAAATTCAAAGCTCATTGTCATGAGGAAGCACATTTCGCATGGAAAGCACTCAAACTCTTCATTGAACTCATGGAGGTTGATGAAGTTCTGGCATTTGCAAAGGCAGAGATCCAGGGATTGGAAGCAAAAAGGAAGCGCCAAAGAAGAATTTGGGGAAGTGGCAAAAGAAGAAGCCTCTAAAGGAGATAGTCAAGCGTCTATTGGGTCTAGGTAGAGCTCATTAAGACTGGTCATGTTTTTTTGTGTCTAATTTTGAATTCTCCCTCTACTTTTGTCGTATTAAAGCATGCAACTCTGAACACTGTTAATTGTGGTTATTTTTTGTAAGGATTTTACTAGTAAATAGTTATAGGGGTTATGGGGTTTATTTAATGTTTGACTCTACATGTTAAGGTTCCTATGGTTTTTGTCATTTCTTGTGGAATTTTGGTGGGTAATGACACTAAACAATAGATGTACTTTTTTATCTTTACAAAAAATACAAAAATTTCATGTTACCGACCCAAAAAAAATAATTATCTTGTTATTTAATCATATGAGTTAAATAATTCTTAGTCTATAATCATATGATTTATTTAAGAGGAATGATATATTTAACTAATTAAATTGAAATAAAACATATTAAATTAATAAATGGAAGAAAAAGATAAGCATTTTTAGAAGCAAAAAAGGAAGCAACAATGGAAACCAAACTAGAAGCAAACCAAAAGAAATCTTGGAAGCAAAATTGGAAGCAAAACCAGAAGAAAACATGGAAACAAAACTGGAATCAAAATTGGGAGCAAACTTGGAAGAAAACTTTGAAGAAAAACTGGAAGCAAAATCAAAAGCAAAAATGGAAGCAAACCTAGAAGCAAAACTGGAAGCAAACATGGAAGCAAAACCAAAAGCAAAACTGGAAGCAAAACCAAAAGAAAAACTGGAAGCAAAACCAGAAGCAAAACTGGAAGCTAACCTAGAAGCAAACTTGGAAGCAAAATTGGAAGCAAGACTAGAAGCAAAATCAGAAGCAAACCTGGAAGCAAAATCGGAAGCAAAATTGGAAGCAAACCTAGAAGCAAAATCAGAAGCAAACATGGGAGCAAAACCAGAAGCAAAACCAAAAGCAAAAATGGAAGCAAATTCGAAAGCAAAACTGGAAGCAAAAACAGAAGCAAAAGTGGAAGCAAACCTAGAATCAAAATTGGAAGCAAACTTGGAAGTAAAATTGGAGGCAAAACTAGAAGCAAACCTGGAGGAAAAATTAGAAGCAAAACTAGAAGCAAAATTGGAAGCAAACCTAGAAACAAAATTGGAAGCAAAACCGGAAGCAAAACTAGAAGAAAAAATGGGAGTAGACATAGAAGCAAAACTAGAATCCAAATTGGGCGCCAATTTAGGCACTATTTTTTACACTATTTCTTGGTGCTATTTTAGGCGCTAACAGAGGCACTATTTTTTGTGCTATTTCTTGGCACTATTTTAGGCGCTAATGGGGGTGCTGTGATTTTTCAGTGCTAACTCTGATGCAACGTCCAACGCAAAATCCAATGCAAAAGTTGACACCGAGATGGCCATGCCTATTTGTGCCAAGTTTAGCACCAGCCAAATCACCCAATTCGTGAACTAAAATACACTAAAATATGATGCTATTTAAGGCACTATTTTCCTGTTCTGTTGTAGTGGATCTGGAAAATATATGCTCAATGAATGATGTAACAAAATACAATGTGCTTGTTAGGTTGCTTTCCACTTCTCTTAATGGTAAGGAATTGCAGTGGTATAGAATATAGCCACCCAACTCCATTCACAGTTGGGATGAGTTAGGTGAGAAATTTTTCAAGCATTTTCAAGACAAAACTAACCACTTATCCCTTGTAATACAATTGACAATGATTAAAAGAGCACCTCATGAATTCAAGAGTGAATTTAATTATAGATTTCAAAGGACTTGGGATAGAACCCCTACCTTGGTGAAACCTTCTCCTGAGTATCCTTTCCTATATTTATTAAGAGCTCTTAATAGTGATGTAGCCATTATGATTCAGTCCATGGGAGGATTCACTTTACCTTGTGCATATGATATTTCCATAAGGGTAGAAAATTTATTGATACAAGCTAGGAAGATAGCTCCTAGGCCACCAATGCCTTTATTTTTAGAGCTTCCTTCTCACCCAACATTAGCCCCTATCCCAATAGCTCCTATTCTAGTGGTTTCCATAAGTAAACTGTCTACTTATGTTGTACTTCTAGAAGATTGGGACACCTTGCTCCAAAGTATGAATAATGAGTTAGTATCAATGAAGAGGAAACAAGATCAAAATAATCGGCCCTATTAGCCTCTAGGTCAAGGTTATTAGCAAAATAGGCCACCTTATCAAGGACAAAATTAGTGGAATCATACCAAGTCCATGAATAGCATACATCCACCTACTACCAACACTACTAAGGCCCTAGTCCCAGTCCAAAATAATCTAGCCCAAGAGCAAGAACTTGGTGTTACTACAACAAATCCTTTTGATTAGCTCCCTTTTTTGCTTCCACCCATTGTTTTAATGTATTTTTTCCATTTTTTTGAAAAAATCAATGCTATTTATTGGGATGGTGGTATTTTTGGAAATTTTTGCACCAATCAGAACAAGTAGGCGCTAAATTAGGTGCAAATTAGTGCCTAAATTAGAGGCCAAATTAGCGCCCAGATTAGCACCTAAATTACACCTACATTAACACCTAATTTAACGCCTAATTTAGGGCCTACTTTAGAGCTTGCTTTAGTGCCTATTTTAGCACCTAATTGAGCTCCTAATTTTTTTGATCTAACAAGGATTAAGGGTTGATGGATTAGGGGTGTTAGAAAAAAAATCCTTCCCCAATATTCACTGGCCTTCAATTGCTTGCCTACATTTCACTTGAATCAAAAGATCTCCTACCTTTGATTTTTCATTGTATTTAACATGAAATGTAACAATTTTTGTGACAAGATCCATACTGTCACTAGCATTTCCTTTGTATATACCCATTTATTCCTCCAGATAGTCATAAACAAAGCAAGTTTTTCCTACTTTTTGTAGGTTAAGGGTTGAGGGTTGAGAGATTAAGGGCTGAGGGTTGAGAATTGAGGGTTGAGGGTTTAAGGTTGAGGGTAGAGGGTTGAGGGTATATGGTTCAAGGATTATGGTTGAGGGTCTATTGTATAGGGTAGAAGGTATAGGGGTAGAGGGTTGATGGTTTACGGGTTAAGGGTTGAGGGATTAGGGTAGAGATTTTTCTTGGGTTTAAGGGTTTAAGGGTTGAGGGATTAGGGTCGAGGGTAGAGGGTATTGGGTTGAGGGTAGAGGGTTTAATGGTTGAGGATTGAGGGTTGAGGGTTGAGGGATTAGGGTAGAGAGGGAGGGATCGAGGGAGGGGGAGATGGAGGGAGAAGTGAGATAGAGAGGAGAGAAGAGGAGGGAGGGACATAGATATATGAGGGTTGAGGATCCAATATATAGGGTAGAGGGTTGAGAATTGAGGGTATAGGATGGAGAACCTATAGAGTTGATGGTTTAGGATATTGGGTTGAGGGTATAGGGCCGAGGGATTAGGGTTGAGGGTAGAGGGTTTAGGGTATAGGTTTGAGGGTATATGGTTGAAGGATTAGGGTTGAA
This sequence comes from Sequoia sempervirens, assembly GCA_007258455.2. Lineage (NCBI taxonomy): Eukaryota > Viridiplantae > Streptophyta > Pinopsida > Cupressales > Cupressaceae > Sequoia > Sequoia sempervirens. The sequence continues at coordinate 110,491 of VDFB02332156.1, forward strand.
GTTCCAATGTAGAGGGTAGAGGGTATAAGGGTTGAGCATTTAGGGTTTAAGGGTTAAGGGTTGAGGGATTAAGGGTTGAGGGTTGAGAAATTAGTGTTGAGGGTTGAGGGTTTAATGTATAGGGTAGAGGGTTAAGGGTTTAAGGTTGAGGGTAGAGAGTTGAGGGTATATGGTTGAGGGATTAGGGTTGAGGGTCCAATGTGTAGGGTAGAGGGTATAAGGGTTGAGGGATTAGGGTTTAAGGGTTGAGGGTTGAGGGTTGAGGGTAGAGGGTTGAGGGTTTAAGGGTTAATGGATTAAGGGTTGAGGGTTGGGGGATTAGGGTAGAGAGATTACTTAGGTTTAAGGGTTTAAGGGTTGAGGGATTAGGGTTGATGGATTAGGGTCAAGGTTAGAGGGTATTGGGAGTTGAGGGTAGAGGGAAGAGGGCTTAAGAGTTGAGGGTTGATGGTTTAGGGTTGAGTGTTTAAGGGTTTAAGGGTTGAGAGTATAGGGTAGAGGGATTAGGGTAGAGAGGGATGGAAGGGGAGACGGAGGGAGAAGTGAGATAGAGAAGAGAGAAGAGGAGGGAGGGACAAAGATATATGAGGGTTGAGGATCCAATGTATAGGGTAGAGGTTTGAGAATTGAGGGTATAGGGATGATGACCTAGAGGGTTGATGGTTTAGGGTATTGGGTTGAGGTTATAGGGTCAAGGGATTAGGGTTGAGGGTAGAGGGTAGAAGGTTTAAGTGTTTAGGGTTTAAGGGTTTAGGGTTGAGGGTTAAGGGTTGAGGGTAGAGACTTTAGGGTATAGGTTTGAGGCTATATGGTTGAAGGATTAGGGTTGAGGCTCCAATGCAAAGGGTAGAGTGTTGGAACACAATGATCTACTGAGAGGGGGGTGAATTAGTAGATACTAAAACTTTGACCTTCAAAACCTTTGTGCATATTACTTTCTTAGCTCCAAATACTTTAGAGCCTGCTTTAGTGCCTAATTTAGTGCCTAATTGAGAGCCTAATTGTTTTTATCTAGAAGGGATTAGGGGTGTTAGAATAAAAAATCCTTCCCCAATATTCACTGGCCTTCAATTGCTTGCCTACATTTCACTTGCATCAAAAGATCTATTGCCTTTGATTTTTCATTGTATTTAACATGAAATGCAACAATTTGTGTGACAAGATCCATACTATCAACAACATTCCCTTTGTATATTCCCATTTATTCCTATAGATAATCGTAAAAAAATAATTTTTTTCCTTTACCACAGTATCACAACATCAAAATAAAGGCAACACAAGATGGTGGCTTCTAAGCTAAAAAATAAGCCTTTACTGCCATACTGCCAAGAGATTATATAGCTTTTGCAATAAAGTGGTACTCACCACGACCCCATGGGAAGAATTATAAGGCAATGCGGTAATGCAGTACCTACCACCATCCTGCATAAGGTGATTCAAAGGAGTGTGGTAAGGAGGTAAACAATAAGAAGATAAAGCATACACTACTATACCATCAGGAGGGTGAGCAACATATGCAGTAGAGCAATATACACTACAACCCTACAATAAGAAGTGTTGAGCAAGGTGGTAGAGAAGTGAGCATTGGAAGAAAAGTGGACACGACAATACCACGTGAGGTGGATAATATTGTTGCAGTAGAGCAATATACACTGCAACCCCGCAGTAAGAGGTCTTAAGCAAGGAGGTAGTGCAGTAAATAGTAGAAGGGAAGGTCAAAACACTGCCATATCGTAGCAAGTATAATAAGAGATAACAGTAGTATGGTAATCGTGGCATCATTACAATTTACAACAATAAATGTACAAAATAATGTTAGTTGCCCTGTCACCTCGACACATGAATCCAACGGTGTAAAAATTAAATGCAAGGATTTGAGCTTGCTATGAAATTATTTTATGAAGAGTTGGCATTAAAATTGATATGACTAAATAATGCGCCATACAAAGACAAGTGAGTTTTCCCAATATCGCACTCAATTGTCCTACACTAGCATGAAAGGAGCTAAGGATACGAGAAGAAGAAATCCTATAAGTGTCAAATACTCGAGTAAGTGCACAAAAACTCTCTGAAAGAGCTCTATTAATATAAAAAATCTTTCAAGGTTTTGTCATTTGAATCCATAGTAGAGAAAATTGAAACATGCCTCCTAAAAGAAAACAATTAAAAGTAAAAGAAAGCCTAAAATTAAAGGTGAAGTAAAGAAGAGACCACTCCATCAGTCCATATTTGATATACTTCCAGGGTCTACTAAAGAGGGTAATAAGAAGTTTCTCAAGGACACCACACAAAGTTGTAGGGATTCCCTCATTCCAAAATCTGGATGCGACCTATTTTGGTATTTTTACAGTAAGAGAAATGAGAAGATTCCAGTGTCAAACCCTTGGATATTGGATTTAGCAAGGTTGATTGTCCCAAATGTGTTTGTTGATGTAGAATTTATTAGACTACTAGCCAAAACTATCACTCAACTACCAAAATAGTAAGGTTTCCAAATGGCACAGTATTGGTAGAAGTAACTAGAACAACCATCATTGAGTGTTTTGACTTAAACAAGCAGACTTTGACCAAGATAAACCTACAAAAAAGTGAGGAGATTTATGTTAGGTTAAGGACTCATAGAAGTGATGAGCTACCCCTATATATGAAAAGAGGCATTGGTAACATACCAATCCCCATCTCTACTACCACTACTGAACCATTTACTGTGACATATTTTCAGTATTACTTTGTGAATACATATTTTGCTCTTTTCCAAGTGTTCGGGATGGATGCTCAAGATAAAATTCCAATACGCCTAATGATGATGGCCATGAGAATTCAAAACCCTAAAACTAATATTGAATATGACTTTGATTCATACCTTGAGAAGGTGTTAGATAATGAATTCTCCCAAGTTAAAGAGGATAGAGCACCAATTACATTCAAACACTATTCCCTACTGCGTCATCTGATATTGTAGCAAAATAGGGACAATTGGACTAAAAGAATGGAATTGGCCAGATTAGATGAATAAGGGAATCCCACACCTATCCATAAATGGTGCTATATTTAGGATAGACGATACAAGAGTTCAAGCTTTGTTGTATTCTACAAATAATTTATACATAGAATCCTCAAAGTTCTTGGGTATGCAATACCAAGATTGTCAACTAGAATGTTGTAACTATTGAGACCTTTGGCTTTAATACCAAAGCAAGGTCATACACACAATTTTGGAGATTGGTTCTTCCTCTCGAAAGTTACAATAATAAGATTTTATGGATGCCCTATTGCTCCACACACACTGCCAAAATTTGTGCCCCTTAGATTAGCATTTCTTGAATTTATGTGGCAAATGATGTGGATAGAGAAAGATGTAATGCACAAGCAGAAGAAAGGCACTTTCCTACCAAACCAAACCAAGTGTGAAGATTGCACTATAGGCTCAAACACACTACAGGAGTTACAATATTATTCAAAGACAAGATATGCATTGAATTTTGGAAAAGGAAGAGCCTTTGACCCTAAAAATCATATGAACAACATAAGGCACAATCTTCTTACCAAAACGGCAGTGACACACCAAGTGGATTATGAAGAAGATGTCATAAGGAACTGCATTACTTATAATGATGTATTTAGTAGAAGGAAAAAATGGGAATATATGAAGAACCTTGAAGAAAGGAAGAAGCAGAGGTCCAAGGATTTCCTAGGATATTTTGTTGAGAAAAAGGACCCCATCAAGATGATAAATTTGATAATGGGTAGATTTGAAGGCTTGTACAATAAGAAGGAAGCATATCTCCAAGAACATGATAGTGGTGCAATTGTAGAGCATGCCCCAGGTGAAACCTCCAAACCTCCCATGGAGCAATTACCTCCCAAAAGATAGAAGACAAAAAGCATTGAACAATTAGCACCTTATGAGGAAAGTGAAGAGGTGGGTGATACTAAGGAAGTGGCTACAATATTGTAGTCATTGAAAGGTGATATTGAGGTTGATCAGCCCATCCATTAGACCAGTGCCCATAAACATGAGGAAAGGATGGGTGATGTAGAAAATAAAAGTACAGAGGTACATGAAGATGAAAGGGAAATTGCAGCCAAGAGATTCATAGAAGATGATGAATTCATAGGACTCCCAAGTTTAGGGATTTCTAGATGAAGATGAAGATAAAAGAATTTGAAGAGAGGATGGAATCAGCTAAAGCAAGAATTGAAGAATCAAAGAAAAATCAAATGGTAGCACCTAGGAATTAAGAGTTGACAACATTGACATTAGCCCCTATAATGCTAGAGAAATGGTCTTGAAGAGCAATATGCTCATTTTCCCTAGCTTGGAATTAAAGAAAATGTTTCTGCTTGATCAAGTGTCAGCTCAGGAAGATCCAATGCTAGTTGTAGAATTTGACTCCGATGAAGGAGTGAGTGGAACTAGGTATAACCCAAATATTGAAACCCTGGCCATATGGATCAAATAGAAAAATACACATAAGCCAAAATTATTGAATGCAATTCAAGGGATGAAAGGGGCAGCGATGGTAAGGACAATACAAGATACCACCACTTTGGAGGCAACCACAATGACCATGTATTTGACCATGTTCACTCAAGCAACTGTTAAAGGATAAGAAGATAGATTGAAGGAGTATGAAAAGGAACAAAGGTTCCTAAATGATGAAGTTAACAAACTATTCATGGAGAATGTCAAATTAAAAGAACAATTAAGAGGAGCATGACCCTCACAAAGCAAGGAGATGGTGTTATATAGGTCTCCTATTGCTCCAATGGATATTGTGAAGAGAATTTATGTAAAATAGGTGAAAACTCTAGAGAAGGAAGTGGATGATGTAAAGAAGGTCAACAAACAAACCTAGGATGAAGTGAAAAGGTGAATTTTTGAAGTTATGGAAAAGATTATTGAGCACAAGATAAAATTAGTTATGTATAAACTAGAGAATGTGCATGATAGTTATAAAACACTTCAACAGACAATGGATCAAATAAAGACACATATGCTTGTATTAGATCCTTTGTTCAAAAGGTGGCATCCTATTCACCACACTTTGGCTAAGTTATGCAAAGTTCTACAAAGAAGTCCTAATGCTCCCACAACATTAAAGCCAACTAAACAAATTGTGAAGATGATTATTGATAAATTTCAATATGTACAAGGGGAAGATAAAAAGATTGTAGCATTAATGGATTTATTCCATACCTTGAAACAGTGGTATATACCTGAAATCTCAAGAGATGGTGATTAGTTGAAGTGCTTGGATAAGTGGAAGAAATAATTCAGTCGGGTTATTCATAAGTGATTAACTCATATACAAGAGGATGATGATACTAGTCTTCACAAGCTAAATTAGATCATGGATGGGTTGATTGTTCTTATGCGGGATACCTAAAGTTTGTCAATGATACAAAGGAATTACTAGATAGTCGATAGAAAACTCATCTTGCAAAAAATTTGATCCAAGAATATAAGTGGCCATCATATTTTACATTGTATCAGTGGGAAGAAAAGTATTTGGTTTAAGAAGGACATTGAGGAGAGAGCATTTCGATGTTCATCATGGAGAGGAAGAATTTTCCAGATCAATGATCACAGGTCTTCTATGTTGAATAATGGAACCATATGTCAAAATGTCTTAAATCTTGTTATTTCCTTAATTATTCTAATTAAATAATTGTTAGTAAAATAAGTAGTTATGAAAGGTCGTCTCTTTTGTAAAAGGCATGTAGCTTGTTGCTTCCTATATAAATAGGAAACCAAGGCCTAGCTTTAGATCATCATCATCTTATATCATTTCCATCACCACCAACAGAAGTAGATAGGTTTCATATTCCACTCATCCACCTTCACATTTTGAAGACTTTTGTTATTAATGTATATCAATTGAAGCAATATAATGGAGAGCATCTTATTATCAGAAATTATCCATGACTGCATTATCATTTTGTATTTTTCTTATGTTTTCCATACTGATTTCTTCTTATATTTGAATGAATATCAGTTATTGAGCCTCAATACTGTGCTTATGTGAATGAATATGTTGATACAGTAAAGAATTTACCGTGGATGTTTTGAGTTACATGTTCAAAATTATGTTCAACATAAAAATGGAAACTATTTAAAAATAATAAATTTAGCAAAGTTGCTTATTTAAATAATTGTGAGTTATGTGCATTAATATTTTATTAACTTTTGTGTCTTCACAAACATATGTTGATATAAAATGAATGGAAGAAGCATCCAAGTAATCCTATTTTTTTATGCCAACAATTCATACCAAAGATTGAACAATTTAAGGATATTGCAATAGCTAATTTGTATCAACACAAATAATATTACTAAAGTATTTCAAAGCTTGGGCCCCTAGGCCTTTCCTTCTGTTTAGCTTTGTATTTCATTTCATGGATTTATTATCTAATGCAAAATACTTTAGAAGATTATTTGTGCCAACAATTTCCTCATCTTCTTCTTGACTATCAACATCTACTACTTCAAAATGTTCTATTAATGAGGATTTCTTGTTTCCTACATTAGGATATAGATCCAAATACTTTGGAGAGAACTCATCAACTTCAAATTCCTCATCACAAAACATGGTTGCAAAATGCTCATCTTACAACAATTCACTCCCTCCAGTGATTTTTTTTTCTTTGATGAACTCATTCTAACTAGAACCTCATTTTGATCATCTTTGTCATCCTCAGTTGAGATTAGTTGTGTCGATGTATTCTTTTTTACCTTTGATAGCTTCCTCTTAATTATTATGTGAGTAGCATGCTTAGCCTCAATCTTGTATTGTACACACTTTTTCCTATAAGATTCATTTGCAAATGGATCAGCCATACTTTTTTCCTTAAGGTAGAGATGATGATATATAAAGTTGTTGCCAATTAGATTTTTCAAATTTACACATTCAATATCCTCCTTTGCTACAATCTCTTCCATACTTTCAAGTTCTCCAAATAAGAAGACCACTTTGGAGTTGGACCCAAGGATGGAATAAATTAGGATGGAATTTGAGTAGACTCTAAATCCATGTGCATTAATCCACTATTTCTAATTATACAAATCTCATTGATATTCCTAGCTAAGGGTTCAATGCTAGTCATCCCATCTCCCATCTATAGATCCCAAACCCTAACCACTCACTTGTCAACAATGATCTTTTTTGGTCTAGTGGAATTTAAAACCTAATGCCACTTGATATCCAAAATAGTACAACAATACATGTGATATTTAACTCGAAGAGGATGTGATGAAACACAAATCATATATCAAAATATGTCCTGAACTATTTCCAATGCCACATGCAATCCTTTTGTTTGATCAAATTATATTATTGTGACTTCCTGCTCATAATCCCCTAGTGATGCAACAAGATTAATTCTCCCAACAACATATTTATATCTCAAATCAAATAATTCTAAAGCACCATCTTCTCCACCATAGGCTACCAATCCATGAACTAGGCTTCAGAAAATCATGTTGATTGCAGGAGAGTGAGTTTTAGATGAGCAAGAAAATGGTTCTATTCTAGATTCATGCAAATAAAATCACAAGACCAATGGTTATAGGAAATATCCCTTCCTGTTGTTAAATTATGGAGGTTGTAGTGACTTTCATATTTAGTATTAAGATAAATAGAATGATCAACACAGAGAAAAGCCAATTTTGAGTCATTGTCTCCCAATACCTGGAAATTGATAATTTCTGCCACAAAATGTTGCTCAAATTTCATTGATAACGGTTAAAATTCATAACTTTCACTTGAGGTAGATAGATTTACGATACAATAATATACTCCCCATCAAGAATTGACTTTATGCGAATAGACACAATATTAAAATTCAAGTCTTGAATCAAGTCTATCCTACGCTTGAACTCATAATGGGGTGAATCCAGGTGGCCAAAGAGTGGTGGTCTGACACAACATACATTTTAATGCCATTTATGGCAGTCACCTTCATACTTCCTTCCTCACTCGTCAAAAATTTGGGGGTAACAACTGGCTTTGATTAGGGATTGCATTCTCTAGCAGAAAACAAAGAACTCTAACATCTATGGGATAGATCAGTGTTGATTCATTGGGCTATTCATGAAACTTGTGATTACTGAATTTGCCAAACTTAAAGACATAAGTCCAAGTTTTCTGGTTGACTGAAAATTTCTTCTTGTTATATCTTTTCTTGCACTTATTGTTTCTACTACTGCAACATTATCTGCGGAAGACAATCAATGAGATCTTCAAATTTTAGATAAGCCCCCATTTAACTCACAATAGACAATCTAACTATATCTTTTGGGTTTCAAATATGTGTTTGACACATCTTCCTAAGAGCACAAAGAACCCCAATTTGTGATTTTTCTCTAGCCTTCTCAATTCTCTCCCTGCATGCAACATTATCCAATAATACTTAAAACTTGAACATGACCTTTTTCTCAAATTATTATTTTGCATTTTGAGTATCTTCATACATATTATGTTATGGATCTTATAGGCCATCAATACTAGTAGTTTAAACTCACAACTACAGGGTCAACAATTCCAAGCCTAAATATTTAATTAGATATACTTTCTCATCCAAGCTATTTTTTGCTAATAAAACCTTGAGTTCAATCTTTGATGCCAATTTTTCCACAATGTGACCCTTACAATATGTAAGCTCTACTATCATTTGTGATCATCATATCAGTCCCAACCAAGAGCTACTCAGATAAATCTTAATGTCATTGTTGCTAACATAGGTACAAAAAATGTTTGAATTCCAACCAAATCCTTTACCCCACACATAGATATGGCTATTTTCTTAGGGCTAAACTGAAAAGGTTGGTTATAACTTATGTATGACAAAATAATGAGTGAGAATTTAAGTCAACCAGAATGTGAAGTATATATTAATAGTTGAAGATTTCAATGACCACATACCTGGGTATGTGCAGGATCATGATGGGCCAAAAAGTGGCAATATTATGGGTATGTGGCTGATGACTATTTTTTTACCCAAAATTGATGAAACGAAAAGGGTTTTTAAAGGATATTCTCAGCTTTCCATCAATATAAATTATGCTTTACTTTGAATTTAATAAGTAATTATTATTCATTTTCTATTCAAATTACGACTAAAGTCGATTGATAGGTGATTGAAAAAATTCTATAGCTTTCAAATGGTATCACATTCTTTGAATCCAAATAATGCATCACATTCTATGCTTTGCATAATATAGGATTAAAATGAATTTAATGAATTTTGACCACGTTAAAGATGGTCCGGATATGCGAGTTTTTATATTTTTTAAAATTTGTAATACAAAATCATAATTAATTATTTACTTGGAAAAAATTACAAAAAAATTGCATCACATTGGGGCATGAGTCCTCTACTTATATCTAAGATCTTATAAAAAAATATTATCATTTTATTGTGGTTAGGGTGGTCAGGACAACACCTACTTCTTATTTTTTCCGAAATTTAAGTACCATTGCATTGAAATTTTAAATTTTCACCAAATAGATTATTTTGTTTTTAAAAAACCTAGTAGTTCAGAAACTACATTCAATTTTCTATAGATTCTATTCTTACATATTTTTGAAATAATATAGATAACTTATTCAAATTTTTACGTCAAGTTGCCTAACTCTGATTTTTTTGGATTTTTTGCCACTTAAGGGCCTGTTTTTTCCATGATGATCCTGCACATACCCACCTTTCATTCCTGAAAGCTTTGTAGATGCCTTCTCATTAAATTTGTTGGGAAAATATCCCTCAGCTCTACTCTACACAACCCTTTACATATATTACAATAACTTGTCACCCTACACAAATACTCCAAAAATCATTTTTCTAGTATCATTTTGACTATCCATAAGAATACTTCTATTTGAATTTCTAGTGAGCTTAGTGGTAAAAATGATTGGAAGATCTCCTAGCCGAATACCACTAACCTTTGAGGACCTTAGAATAAATAGCTTGAACTCAGGCAGTCATTCAAACGTGGTTTTGTATTCCTATAGGTATATCGGCTCTAGGAAAATTCACCATCAACAATTCATAGACGGAAAATTCACCACCAGCAATTCACCAACGGAAAATTCACCACCAAGTAAAATTCACCTCAGCAATTCACCACGATGGAAAATTAACCGCATTAATATTTTTTAATTAATATATATTTTGAAAACTTTAATTTTATTAAAAATATTAATGCAATTAATTTTCTACGCCAGTGAATTATTGGCTATGAATTTTACTCGGCAGTGAATTTTTCATCGGTGAATTTTCCATGGCGGTGAAATCCTGGTGGTGAATTTTCCATCAGTGAATTGCTGACGGTGAATTTTCCGCCAGGCATATCAACTACATCTAATTTATTGCTTCCCAAATTCACTTTTTGTTTCTCATGAACTAATTTGTCTTTAATTAAACTTTCTTCTCCAACTGTTAGTGAAAGTATGGCTCAAATTCCAAATACAAAAGCATCCATTTTCATGGAAAAATACAATACACCTTGTGATAGAGGAAACTTTGAAACCCCTTCCAAGGTAACAATGCTTGAAAAGTATTCTTTAATGCATTATCATAATTCTTTCTCCATTGTTGGTTTAATATTTACTGTAAATTCATCTAAAGAATTATTCATCCTTGTTCCCACTATTGGGAAAACAAACCCAACTACAGTGGGCAAAGAACAGAAAACACAAACAAAAATGGAGACAACAAGATAAGGAGGTAGAATAATATATTCAATTTCATTCATTCACAAAATATTACATTCAAAAATTTTACTGACAAAACTTAGAGCAAAAGCTCTATATATTCTTCATACAAAAAATCGTGCATATTCTGATGCACTAGAGCTTACTATATGTTATTGTGTGCTGGAGATATTCTGGAGCACTGGAACACAACTCTTTGTCAATGTCTTATGCTACTGTAGGTTCTCCCGAACATTCCCTTTTTGTAGTTTTGTGTTCTACTAAACATTCTTCTTTTTCTACTGCTACAAAAACTAACTTTTCTCTTCTACAAAATAAACATTCTATTCTTCTTTTGTCTTTTGTTGCCATTTCTAAAACTGGCGCTCAATTTCAAATTCACCTACCGGATTTAATTTGTTGTCAAAGCACATTTATTTGGACAACAAATATCTAACAGTGAAAAAGGGGGGAACAATCCAAGGTGGATCTCCTCTGACTAGACATTAAATGCATTTTCCGGATGTTGCTCAGGATTAAATATTTCAACACTCCCCCTTAATCTTGAGCCTTCTTATTTTCCATCGTCATTTAAAATTTCCAGAGAAAAGTTTATGAAGCATCGGTCCCTATTTTTCATCACTCTGGGAAATTTTTGGAGCAACGGAGCAGAGATTCTGAAGCATCAGAGCAAAGTTTCTAGAGCATACCCGCTTGCACCTGTTATGATTTCTGGTACCTTTCTAAGTTTCCAGAATTGAGATTCTAAAGCATCGACGCTTTTCTGAGTTTTCCATAATTAAATTTTTGGAGCATTCTTTCATGCCAAGCCTATCTCTTAGGCATTGAAAGGATTCTTTTGACAATGCCTTTGTGAAAATATCAGCAAGCTACTGCTCAGATCTGCAATACTAAAGTTGAATCTCTCCATGCTCCACCAACTCCCTTATGAAATGATAGTGGATTTCGATATGTTTGCTTCATCCATGAAAGATAGGATTATTAGTCAATGCAATAGAAGACACATTGTCAAAAAATATGGTTGTACCATCTTCTTGTTGCTCATTCAAATCTGCAAGGATTCTTCTAAGCCAAATAGCCTGACATGCTGCTGAATTTGCTGCTATGTACTTTGCTTCGACTATGGAGAGTGAAACTATGGGCTACTTCTTTAATGCCCGTGATATTACTCTTGAACCCATGTGGAACAAATATCTTGATGTGCTCTTCCTGTCATCTACATTTCTTGTCCAATCACTATCTATGTACCCAACCAACTGAAACTCATTAGAGTTTGTATACATAATGCCATATCCTTTCATGCCATTGACATGCCTTAGAATTATTTTTCCTACTTGCCAATGTGTGTCCTTAGGTTCCTCCATGAACCTAGAATTCAAGCTTACTGCATACATCAAATTGGGTCTTGTTAAATACATGAGGCTTCCAACCATACTCTTGTAGAGGGTTGGGTTAACATCACTGTTGTTGTCCTCTTTGCTTTATTTTAGACCTATAGTTGTTGGGGTTGGGGCTGGTTTGTTGTCCAACATCCTAAATCTCTTCAAGATTTGTTTAGCATAATTTTCTTGTGAAATAAAGATTTCATGATCTATTTGTTGGACCTCTATGCCTAGGAAATATTTTAGCAAACCTAGGTCTTTCATTTCAAACTCATTTTTCATTGCCTCTTTGAAATCAACAATGAAAAGATTACTTTTCCTTGTGAAAATTAAATCATCTACATACAAAACAACAATAAGAATCTCACCATTTGTTGCCTTGATGTAGAGAGTGGGCTCACTACCACTTTTGCTAAAGCCATTGCTCAGAAGGTACAAATCAATTATATTGTACCATGCCCGTGGCACTTGCTTTAGCCCATAAAGAGCTTTTTGGAGTCTATAGACTTTTTCTTCTTTCCCTGGGACTTCGTAGCCAATCGGCTGATCCACATACTCCTCTTCTTTCAACACTCCATTCAAGAAGGCTGATTTCAAATACTTTCCATTCATACTGGGCTACAATTGCTAGGACTGTACACATTATTTCCAGCCTTGCAACTGGTGCATATGTTTCATCGTAATCTCTTCTAGGATGTTGTTTGTATCCCTTAACAACCAGCCTTGCTTTATGCCTTTCAACCTTACCATTAGTAGTGCATTTGATCTTATAGACCCACTTAACTCCAATAATTGATTTCCCTTTGGGTAAATCAGTGAGCTCCCATGTTTTGTTTCTCACTATAGCTTTCAACTCTTCATCCATGGTTTTACACCATTTTTCTTCTTTCATAACTTATTCAAAATACATTGGATCACTATAAGAAAACATACCAAAATATAAATTCTCATCAAATTCATCATACCTTGTGTTGTCATAAATTTCCCTCACGCTTCTAGTCTTCTGTGGCATCAATGATGCAAGCATAGGGTCATAATTTTTGGAGATTCTTAACTACTGAACTGATGAAGAAGACTAATGCTATAGGTTTCTAGAGCAACTTCCCTACTGAAAGTTTTCAATGCATCTTCCCTACTAGGGATTTTCAGAGTTGTTGCTACTATTTTCTAAACTGTCAGCTTGCTATAGATTTCTGGCGCATCTTCCTTTTGTAGCTTCTTCATCCTCAAAATGTGTTGAGACTTAAATACATGTGTTGTTGTCCACCATTCCATCCCATGACTCATTTTCAATGAATTCAACATCCCTATTGATCACCACTTTCTTGGTGATGGGATTAAACAATCTATAGGCTTTGGATTCTTCACTATAGCCTATGAAAATACATTTTTCACCTTTGTCATCAATTTTTTTCCTTTTCTCTTTTGGCACAAGTGCATATGCCACACATCCAAATATTCTCAACTATTCGACACTCTGTTTGCATTTTTTACACGCTTCTTTTGGAATCCTATCACGAACAACCTTTGTGGGGCACCTATTCAAGATGTAGACCATTGTTGCTACAACATCACCCCAATATTCATTAGACAAACCTTTTTCCTTCAGTATGCTTGTTGCCATCTCCGTGACGGTTCTATTCTTTCTTTCAACCACTCCATTTTGTTGTGGAGTATACCGAGCTGTGAGTTGTCTCTGAATACCATAAGAGACTCAAAAATTCATAAACTCTTGAGAGATACACTCTCCGCCTTTGTCTGTTATGAGGACTTTGATATAATGGCCGCTTTGCTTTTTAGCCAAGGCCTTAAACTCCTTGAACTTCTCAAATGCATTTTATTTCTTTTTCAAAAGATACACCTTGTTTTTTCTAATATAGTCATCTATGAGTGTCATGAAATAAACATTTCCTCCTATGGTTGGGGTGTTCATGGGACCAAACAAATCTAAATGCACCATCTCTAATGGTGCTCTAGCTCTCCTATAATGCCTTGATTGAAAGGGTTGCCTATGTTGTTTACCTAGGATGTTGCTTCACACTTTTCATCGGGCTCTATAATTATTGGCAGGCCCCTAACCATATCTTTTTTAGCTAAAATATTTAAACTAGAATAACTTAGATGCCCATACCTCAAATGCCAAAGCTTGGATGGGTCTTGAATAATTATTTTTAAGGTTGACTGTTGCAGGCATGTTGACTATGTAGATATTTGAATTTTGAGGGGAAACATTTGGTTCTTTATCATTTGAACCACTGCCATAACTTTTTTGATTCCATCTTTGTCATAGATGATGCATTCCCCTTTCTCCATTAGCACTCTATAACCATTTTGGACCATCTTTCCAATGCTCAAGAGATTGTGTTTCATTCCTGGGGCATAGAAGACGTCATGGAGATGTCTTTCTTCACCATGCTTGGTTTTTAGGCACATTATGCCCTTTCCCATGATTGGAACCTTCTAATTGTTCAATTCTTTATCATTTGAACCACTGCCATAACTTTCTTTCTTCCATCTGTGTCATAGATGATGCATTCCCCTTTCTCCATTAGCACTCTATAACCATTTTGGACCATCTGTCCAATGCTCAAGAGATTGTGTTTCATTCCTGGGGCATAGAAGATGTCATGGAGATGTCTTTCTTCATCATGCTTGGTTTGTAGGCACACTATTCCCTTGCCCATGACTAGAACCTTTTGATTATTCCCCATTTTGATTTCAAACTTAATGCAATTGTCTATGGAGGCAAATAAATTTTTGTTACCACTCATGTGGTTGCTACAACCGTTGTCCAAATACCAAACTTCTAACACTGCCTTGTTTTGCAAGATTGCATGCAATGAACACTTATGATTTTTTTTCATTTTCAGCCTTGTTCTCGTTTGCCACATTTGTATTTTGACTCCCTTCATCACATTGTCTCTTCCTAAATTCACTTGCATAGTGACCATACTTGTGGCACTAGTAACACTGCACATTGATCTTATCAGATCTCTAATTTGAGCTGATGTTTTTGTTTTTGTTTTGGAAGTCTAATTGGGAGGTGTTGGCCTCCTCTTAACTATTTGATCCTCCTCTTTCAGAGTTACTTCTAGCTCTACCTCTTTGACCTCTTCCTCTACCATTTCTCCCTCTTCCCCTGCCTCTCACATTGGCTTGTGCTTTGAAGGCTTGTTCTTGGGAAGAATTTGCAAACCTATTTATGAATTGCTCATGAGTTTGAAGTGAACCCATTAAGTCATCAACTGATAATGTTGAGAGGTCCTTTGCCTCTTCTATGGCAATAACCACCAGGTCAAATTTTGTAGGTAGACTTCTTAGAATCTTCTCCACAATCTTCTGCTCTTCCATGGTTTCTCAATTTATCCTATACTATTTAATCAAGGTGGAAGCCCTTGTATGAAAATCTCAAATGGACTCGTTGTCCTTCATTTGCATGGTCTGAAATTCTCTCCTTTGTGGCTAGATTTTCACTCACCTGACTTTCTCAGTCCCTTTGCAAGCGGTTTGAAGTAATTTCCATGCTTCTTTTGAATAACTAGTTGCTGCTATTTGAGGGAAGGTAGCCTCTATCAAGGCTACCTACATCAAACTGAGGGCTTTAGCATCATTTTTCCTTGTCTCCTTCAATAGGTTCTTTTGAGTATTGCTCAATGTTGTAAATGCATTTGGGTCAATAAGATCTATGAACCCATTTGCTACTAACTCCCACAAATCATTTGCTACTAAATGGTTTTCATTTTCCTTGCCCATACATCATATTTTTTACCATAAAATATAGGTGGCTACTGCCAACTCCTATTGTCTCCTCCAGCCATTTTGCTAAATGGGGGAAAACTACAAATACCCAGATAAAATCTAAAGCTTTTCTTTACTGCCAAGAAAACTAAGGTTTTCCCAAATACCTAGAAACAAAAGTTCTATCACAGCACACCCAAGAACAAAGCTAGGGCTTTAAAAACTAAATGCCTAGAAAACTTAGGGCTCTAATACCAATATGTTGGGAAAAAAACCCAACTAAAATGGGAAAAGAAAAGAAAACAAAGACAAAAATGGAGACAACAAGATAAGGAGGTAGAATAATATATTCGATTTCAATCATTCACAAAAGATTACTGACAAAACTTAGAGAAAAATCTCTATATATTCTTCATACAAAAAACTGTGCATATTTTGGCGCACTAGAGATTA
This sequence comes from Sequoia sempervirens, assembly GCA_007258455.2. NCBI lineage: Eukaryota > Viridiplantae > Streptophyta > Pinopsida > Cupressales > Cupressaceae > Sequoia > Sequoia sempervirens. The sequence goes on from VDFB02332156.1 coordinate 126,776, forward strand.
TTGTATGTTGTTGTGTGTTAGAGATATTCCAGAGCACTAGAGCAAAACACTCTATCAATGTCTTTTGCTACTGCAGGTTCTCCTAAACATTCCCTTTATGCAATTTTGTGTTCTGCTAAACATTCCTCTTTTTCTGTTGCTACAAAAACTACTTTTCTCTTCTATAGAATAAACATTATATTCTTCTTTTTTCTTTTGTTTCCCTTTCCAAAACTGGTGCTCAATTTCAAATTCACCTACCCGAGTTAATTTTTTGTCAAAGCACATTTATTTAGACAGTAAATATCTGATAGTGAAAAAGGGGGGAACTATCCAAAGTGGATCTCCTTTGACTGGACATTAAATGCATTTGCCCATTACTGCTCAAGATTAAATATTCCAACACCCACTAATATCTTGAACAAACTCTTATACTTGGTGTGAGTTACAATACATTCAACATTCCAACTTCAGCTTCAAGATAGCACTAGTAGACAATACTATTGTTGTTGCTTCAATATTAACAATCACAAGTTAACTAAAGTTTAAACAGAGAGATTTTAAACCCCTTTGAATACTCCATCATGAATAGTAGCAATCTCAAACAAATACTCATACTGAGGTTTTTTATAGATCATCAGGGTAGGGGTGGTTTGTAGCTATTTGGCTTGAATCATTGTGCAAAATTTTAGTAGGCACATCTAGCACACTTAGAGATAAATTAGGAGCTACATGAGTAAGGTTTCAAGGCTTCCATTGTGGATACTCATGTCGATCCCTTAGTATATTTAATCCTAGCCATATGTCCTCATTTGGGGTTCTAAGAAGCCTAATAATATGAAGCATCTATTTAGAATCACCAGGGGAAAATGGATTTCTTCTCACCATACAACCCACATACCAAATATCAATAGTTATGAAATAGTGTTGAATCCAAGCAATACCTCTAGAGCTTTGTATCATAGAGTAATAATTTTATGGGTGTAGATTTTTAGGGGCACACTAAAATCTCTCCTAATTCCAAGATCTCCAAGTTTGAGCAAACTCTTTTTCTTTTCCACCAATAGGTTTTGTGGTTTCAAATCCTTGTACTTTACTCCATTACTGTAATAATGAGAATATCCTTTGCACAACTAATATATGAAACTCTAAATCACTTGTGAGAAAGAGGATTAGCACTAGTATTAGGTCAATCACAATCTGTGAATTTCTTAAGATCTCCAACCTGTATTCAAAAGCCAAGTACAAAAGTGATTTTCCTTTCTTGATGACATGTTTCACACAAGGTAAACTGACAATGTAAATACTTGTTAGGAGAATCTAGAGAAAAAATAATTCAAAGTATAGTGGGAGGTATTATTTCTTATCAAGTTGAACCCTCATGAGAGTAACAAGCTATCCTATGGTCTTATACCTAGCCCTGTAACTTTCCCATATGTGAATTGAATGGTTCATAATGACAAATATAAGTTGTATCCAAAAGTTGCAAATATTGTTATATATCTATAAACACTCTCTCAACCCTGAGATGCACACCTATTACAAAAAATTGCTTCTTTCTGATCATTCCAATAAGTTTTTCACAACATCATTTAGCTGCAAATGAACCCATTTGTGTGTCGCAATAACTTTTTCAAAAAAATTTATGTTAAAAACTGGTCAAGTTGTACAAAACAACCCTAGTTTTTCATTTGGTCTCCTAGCATTAGAATGATATTTGGAGAAAACTCCAACAAGAATTTCTAGCATATGATGTACTTGGCTTGAATTTTAATTGCTTGCCCACTAAAATTTGTGAAAGATACATTTTGTATAGATTAAGGATCTGATACCTGATAAAATCTATAATCAATAACAATGATCAAGACATAGGTGTGATGATAGTGATATTCTTTTTTTTCCTAAACCAAATTAAATTATTTCCAAAGCCCTATGCTTATCAATAAATTTCTTAGTAATAAATTCTAATTTCAACAAACTAGAAAAAAGAGACAAAAGCAGGGAAAGGGAAAACATAAATGGTTTTTGTAACCTTATTGAATAAAACCACACATAATTGGGAATGAAAGGACAACCTAATACACCTATGTGTCTAGATTGGGTACAATCTAGCAAAATGAACTCGTAGAATTATGCAAAGCCCTTCACAAGTTCAAAGAAATAAATACCAATGCGAAAAAGAGTTAGTTTACTTCAAAATTCCTTTTTCAATGATGAGAAAGTTGGAATGCATAAAATATGATAATTCCTTGAGTAGTGTACCAAGCAACCATCTCTCATCATAATTATCTAAATCACATGAGTGTTTCCCTATGTAGTAGTGGTCACGATTTGTTATATTATCTTAAGCAAACCAACACTCATTGTCTCTTCTATTTTATGACTATTTCTAATTACAAGATCTCTATTTGTTATCTAAGGAATAAGCATTAGAGTATAGAATGATGTCTCATTTTATATTTGAAGGAAAAAATAGATGAGGCTTTCTCAAGAAGCTACTGCATTATTTCCCATATTTCTATTGCTAAGCCTATCATCCATAGAGCAATTTTTGGTATCATGATTAACTTCCTTAACCATCTCAGGATAAATAATATCTTCATAACACATGGGAAATTCCTTGATTAAAGGGGATTCATCCAAGTATTTGTTGCAATTAACTTTGAAGATTCTTTATCTAAAAATAAGTAAGAAAGAAGAGATAAATCAATACCTCCATTTTCAATAGTTGAATATTCTTCTTCGACAAAAGATAAAGGGAAAAGAGTAATATCTTCTCCACAAAGAAAATCATTATATGAAGATTATAAACACCAATTTGGAATGTATACTTCTTTAACCTTTGAATTGTTGCAGCCTTCAATAAGTTTATCCATTTGTGTATTAAATATCTCATTCCTTTATTTATTATCATCATGATGAAGGACATTAACTTGGAAATTATCTTTAAAACAAAAGGAATCTAAAGTAGGGTCACTTTTTATCTCCCCTTGCAACATTTTCTTCTCAAGATTTTCATCAAGAAACTTAAAAATTCCATAATCTAATTGCATGCATGTCAAGGTGTGAACACCTAATTTTTCACCTTCATTTACTTCATCTTGAGATTGAATAGTATCATAAGTAAAAGTTTACATTTTTGAAGAAGAGAATGATATAGAAAAGGATTCACCTTTGGATTCCAAACTTGCATCTATGAAGGTTGATTGTAATGTGTTTTCCTTATTTTTAAAGTAATGGAAATTGCTTTCTTCCCAAGGTGTGAGAAGAACATTTCTTCTTTGGTCAAGAACACATTCACTGCTTTGAAATTGACCTAGGTTCTATTTTTGTGAACCTAAAAAATGTGATCTTCTTTTAGGTTTAATACAAAAAGATTTATATTCATAAACATTTGGAGAACTAATTTGCAACTTTTTAGTACTTTTTATTTTATTTTTGAGTGTATACCATAATTTTATAACCTCACTATCATTTGATGCAAGAATTTAATCAACTATGCACATGTTTAATGTTTCTTATTTCTTCCTTGCTTATTTAATAGATAAAATCTATCACAAAGAATTTTAATCAAAATTCATAATTTGTAATTTTGTGAAGGGTATAACCTCATTATTTTAGCATCAAAGTTACTATATTTGATGTGATTCCAAAATCAACATTAAAATACTATCTTTAGTGTGATTCCAAAATGATAGAAGTACCTCATCATTCAATGCTAAGATTTTTGGGATTGTCGACATGGGATGCTCCCCAATTCTATGTTTTTTTTAATACTCCACCATTATTGTGTTCTTTTCCTTCAAATGGAGTCACTGACCTCTTTTCTTAGGGAGGTGCCTTCAAATTTCAGAGGAAATTAATCATCAATACTTCAATCCTTCCCTAGAAGAGTTGCTAAAAACTATTGGTAAATAGTTGTCACTGCTAGAATTAATTGACTCACCCAACAAGTAGCAACAATATGCACAAAAAAATGGAGAAATTGATAAGAGATTATTGATTTTCTTTTGCATTTAAGAGGGGAAGCTCCCTTGTATGGTAAAACAAGTTAAGAATGACTTGTTACCTTATGAATAAGTCTCCCACTTCAAATCTTGTTGAGAAAACACCTATAAATGTGTGTTGAGGAGAAATAATTCAGTGATATGTATCTTTGAGTCTCTGGTTACAAGGAATGTGTACATATGCTTAGGGAGAAATGGTATATGTTGAAGAATGAGTATATAAAATATTTCTTCTTTGGCTATGAAATTAGTGTGAAAGGATACAAGCTTTGGGATGGCTAAATTATTTCTACCAAAAAATTGTTATCTTTAGAAAAGTTAAACCTTTTGAAGCATAACATTGCAAGCAAAAAGAAATGAAAATGATGGTGTCTATTGCTAAAGACACATGGGACTTAGTACCTTTGTCTAATGGACAAAAACCTATTGGATGTAAATAGGTATATTCAAAAGAAAGAGAATTTCAAATAGAAGCACATTGAGAAGTACACTATATTCCTCTTAGGAATGGCAAGATCTTGTGCTTATACCTTTGGTTGTATTTCTTCTCAATGGAAGGAATGTTGTTTGGTGAGCTTGGACCATATTCAACATTTAGTTTCAAGCATTCACCATTGGTGGGAGAGATTGAACTTTGAGGTGGGTTTCATAGTCTCTCTTCTTTGATCTATTATTGTAGGGACTTTTTCCTCAAATGGGGTTTCATCCTTCTTATCCTTTTCAAGGGACTATCCATTTGTCTCCTTTGTCTCTCTATTTGGGGGGATTCTCTCTCTCTCTCTCTCTCTCTCTCTCTCTCTCTCTCTCTCTTCTTGGTGTTGGATTATTTATAGAGGAAGGTTTCCCTTGAATGAGGTCCTACCCTTCCTATTTCTTTAACAGATACATTTCCTATGGGTACCTAACATGGCTCCACATATGTTAGGACCCATTTATCCTTCTTTCTATATACCCACCTAAGCTACAATTATGGGGGGTGTTGTTGCATCATATTTTATCCCATTTAGTTAATTACTTTATTGCATGTTATAATGCACCTAGGATAGGATAAGCTTCCTTGGGTAGGAATCTATTTGGGTAGGTTGTATTTGGATCATGTGATTTGTATTTTCCTAGTTTGGTGGAGGTGTGCACACATTTGACTACATATCCTATTAACCCACATCGGTTGCACAATCACATCTCTTGGTAGTGTATCATATATTTCCACCTATTTAAATATAGTCTCTTACATATTGACAATGCATATTGTACAATCTATTGATCTTTTGATCTATTGTGCTTGCCTTAATATATAGTTCTTGAGTCATTTATTTTTGGATCAATTGCCAAAAATCTTCCTAACATATTCCTTATACCTTAAAAGCAAGCATATGCACCTAGAAATGAAGTGGAAAATAAGGGAGCTAGATTCATATAATCATTATTATGAATGTCTCAATCATTAAATTAATCTTAAGGAATCATGGCTTAATCAACATCATATTCTTGTCCCAAAGCCAATGTCTATTAGCTAAGATATGCAATGTATCAATTGTATATTAACATAGTAATACAAAGAAGCCTTAGGCACTTGGATACATTATTGTTCCTTTAATCATTTTTACCAATTTTTTGTAATCTATGTATAAAGATCTACTAATCTTAGCCATAATCCATTAAATCTACATATTAAACTTCTACTAGCATTTTTTTGCTTCCTTATATAATTCTTCCTAACCATAAACTAAATCAAATACTCACCAAAACAAGGGACTATAGACATCTTGTGTAGTTATTACACCAAGGCCTCTTCATCTTCCCCTTTATTGCTCACATCTCCTCCATCATTTATTGCCGTTTTGAATGAATAAAAATATTCCCTTCATTTCTTATTTCCCCAAACACTTCCCTGTGTCACCATCATGACTCAATTTGCTAAGAGTAATAGGGATCACTAACACCGTCAATCCCAACAACAAAGGGCCCAAATTTGACAAAGTAGGTCACCCTTCTCACCTATTGTCAATTCCAAAGCTTGCATATTCACATCATTCCCATTGAAAACAAGTCCCATAGGGTAACTTATTGCATTTTGGGTGGGAGAAATAGTTTGAAATTTCATATTGGTCTGGCCCAACTCAAATGATTTTTGTATGTACAAGATTAAGTCCATGCACTAGATCATTCCTACACTCACAACAATCACTTACATAAACACAAATATAAACCAAAGTGAAACACAATTAATTTGTAAACTCTAAAAAATTTAACTACATAATATGTTTAAAATTAATTTCATTTCTACATTTACTCTCAATCCCAACTCATTTATCCAAATCAATTTTAACTAACCAAAACATTTCATATAAAAATGTATATATTCCACTTACACATAAATACAAAATGTAAGACATGGCAAGTATATTTCAGACTCCAAGTATCTTTTCTTCTTGGTATTTTAATTATCTAAAAATGAAACACTACCTTTCACCACCCTTCTTAATTGTAATTTATTGGGCAATTGAAATTTGACCAGGCATCTATTATAAACAAACTGCAGAGTGGGAGAAAAAGAACAGAACGTCTATGGCTGTCCATACGCTATAGTTGAGATATGCCAATCGTATGAATAAGTATAAGCAAGTTTTCTTTTGTGTAAGATGACAATGGAGGGCCTCTTTTCTGACCCACTCCGATCGCCTTTTCTGCGCTGGAAAGCCAACCAAATTACTACTATCCTAACAAACCCACCAGGATTGGACTTTATCACATCTCCAATCATAACCAACTAATTTATTATCTCCTCATCCGATAACAATCACCATTTCCCCATATCTTCATATATATAGAGAAATAACTGGAGTAAACGTTGCATTCAACTAAATGGGTCGTCCAGCAGCCTTGTCGGCAATTATTTGTGTCATGTGGGCTGCTGTGTGTTATGGGCAGGAAGTTGGTCATGGTTATCGTCTTGTTTCCATTGAGAAAGGGTCTGATGGGAGCTTGACAGGAAGCTTGGAGGTCATACAAAAAACAGATACTTATGGACCAGATATTCCACTTCTCCAGCTTTATGTCTTAAGTATGTTTTTTTTCAATTATATTTAGTGTTCTCGCCCATTTGCATTTTGCAAAAATTCTCACTCTGTTTCATATCACAAAAGGAGGCATCACGATTTAAGATTTTCATTAAGAGGAAGATCACGTCACTTTGTTCAACATTTGATCTAGGGGAGAGGGGTTCATAGTGGAGCACTCTAATTTCGTGTTTCTCAAAATCCTACGTGGAAATTTCAAATCACTTTCAATTCTGTACAACAATTTATTTGGTAACTCATGTGCTTCTATATTTCATTTTAGGGCCACATCATCAAATATGATGCCACATCAGCATGCTTTTTGTTGAGGTATCCAAAAAGGCCCAAAAAAAAGTGAGACCGATAGTGGTGCACTAAGTCATGTTTTATTGGTGCGCTGATGTAGCATCACATGATTTGTCAATTTGCATACTTTATGGATAAAAAGTGTTTTGCAATTGGATATTATAGTGCTCCACTATGAGGCCCACTACGGACTACTTCTATCCCCACTATTGGACCCTACTCCATTATGGGCCCCTCTCCCCTAGTTCATCTATGCATGGGAGAGGGAATACCGTCTCTCAACAACAAGATCTTGCCTTTACAATCCTTAGGTGACACATAGCATCCATCAACGTATGTGCTTTTTTGGTTCCTTTATGTCTTTAGAATCTATCAAAATATTGAAGGCCATTTAGATGATTTTTGAAATTTTTGAGGTCCAAGGAAATTTCTAACCTTATTGTATTTTATCTTATCAAACTTTCAAAGGTGAGGAGAACTCATGATTTGTTAACATTTAGTTTTATGTGATTATTTTCTAGGAAGTTTTTGACATTTTTGGGACAAGAATAATCTTATAATCTCTAATGTCAGATTGTTTTCACCTTGTCAATATTTCAAAGGTAGAATAACTAGTACACCTTTGACATGGTCTTATGACTATAAAAGCAAAAATCTTTAGGGGAAAAAATCACCAAACCAAAAGTATAATATTTTTTGAAAAATTGGGAAAAAATAAAGAAAAAAATGGATTTTAAAAAAAGTGAAAATTTGTAGAAAAAGAAATAAAAAATATTTTAGCATTACTTCACATTGCATAACTGATAACTAGATGCGGATAGATGACAAAATTTCAATTACAATATAGTTTTTACAAAGTCAACCTAAGCAATTGTGCAATTACTTCACATTGCATAACTAATAACCAGGAGCAGCTGCCAATTGCATTCCATGAGACCACATTTCTTTGAGGCATTTTTTCAAACAATTCATTGCCTTGTCTATGCTACCACATTTTTCATACATATCTACCAAAACATTTTATCAAACAGTTCATTACCTTGCTGCTATGGCTAAAAGCCTAAAACAAGTGCTTTCAAAGAAGCTATAGATGCTTGAAAAAAATCTATCAAAACATAATAATGGTAAGCAATAGCATAGACAAGGCAGTGAACTGGTTGAAAAAATCCCTCAAATGTGGTCTCCTGGTGATGGAATGCCATGACAATCCATAGCAATTCGCTTGTCATGACATTCCATCACAATGAGACCTCATTTCTTTGAGGCATTTTTTAAAAATTCACTGTCTTGTCTATGCTACCACATTTTTCGTAATGTCTACCAAAGCATTTTATCAAACAGTTAACTGCCTTGCTGCTATGGCTAAAAGCCTAAAACAGGTGATTTCGAACAAGGTATGGATGCTTAAAAAAAATCTATCAAAGCATAACAGGAAGTGATGCAAGAGGGTACTCCCCTCTGCGAAAACACCAATTCATAAACCAGAAAAATGAAACTCACAGCAGTGATTAAGAACACAATGAATTTTGATTACAAGCAAACATAAATTCAAACAGTAATTACAATCAGTTTGGCCTTTCTTGACCCCATCCTTCACATGTCTTCCAGCCTGCTTCTACACCCTTCACTGTTTTTCTCTGCAACCCAATTTGTCCACTCTCTCCTACTCAGCCTCACTCACCTTGTTTGGTTAAACATACCAGAAACCATCAGTTGATCATACTTCTCACCCACCCGTGGCTTTCTCTCTTCCTTGGCTATCAAGATACTTCTCACCCACCCGTGGCCCGAGCCTTTTCACTTCTATCCCGATACCCTTCTCAGAACTTTCTTTTCCACATACATGGCGCAATCCAGACTCAATCAGCAACATTGTTTCTTATTTTTATATGCTCATACGTTGCGCTCTCACCATTCCAACGCGTCCTCCCTCATACTTCACTTCACCAGCTATGTTATGGCGTCCCTCCCTAACTTTGCACATCATCAAATTGTGTTATGCAGCCACCCAAACCTTTCATCTGCGTGGGGTTTCTTCCTTCTTCGCAACCCTTTACCTCCTTTCGTCTTGTTTTTAAAACTGCATCTTTAACAACCGCCCCTGCACATTCCTATCGGGCTTCTTTTCAAGGTCGATGCTCTTACCTGTTTTCCAACTGCACCCTTCCATCATTCCCTCGCTGGCGCCATACACTATTCTTCTGATTTCATTGTTTTCACACTTTTCATCGCTACCTCTAGGACTTCCTGCCTGGCGCCTAAACGTTTCATATTCCCAATGAATCGATGGCATAGTATTTGCTGTTTGGACAGCCTCTTTAAATGATTCATACGTTTAATATGTCCTGCTGACATAAATCATAGCTTAGATTATATGGAAGGAGGCAATTCCAATCGATTCCATGAGTGAGTTACTAATTCTATATGAGTTTTTCAATGCCCCTCTAGGTGATAATCCAATGATAGCATGTCCAAATCGAGCTATCAGACCCCGTCTACATTAAAATGTCCTTTGACATTATTCCATGTATGCCACCAGGATAATATTGGTAAAGGATCCCAACTTTCTATGCTTGACAAATGTATGATTGAAAGCATAGAAGCATAAATCTGCCAAAAAAAAATCCCAATTAATCACGATTTTTAAAAAATCTGTAGGCTGGACAATTTTTCTCCGATTTTTTGAAAAAATCGTTGACCTTTTGGTCAACTATTTTTTCTTGTTTCAAACTACAAAATCACCAAATAAAAATTTAAAAAAAAAAGCAAATTTAAAACCTGAAAAAATACGAATAAAATCACACTGATTTTTGCATGAAAAAAAAACATGAGACCATAGCTTGTTTCTTACTATTATGCTTTGATGGATTTTTTCTAAGCATCAATAGCTTGTTCAAAAGCACCTGTTTTAGGCTTTTAGCCATCGCAGCAAAGTGGTGAACTGTTTGATAAAATGCTTTGGTAGACATGTATGAAAAATGTGGTAGCATAAACAAGGCAGTGAACTGTTTGAAAAAATGCCTCAAAGAAATGTGGTCTCATGGTGATGGAATGCCATGATAGGTAAATTGCTTAACAACATAATTTGAGATGGAATCACCTAGGGAATTTTGGAAATTTCTCCTACTTTTCTTCACACCCATATAACCAATGAAAATCTGTTTTCTATAATTCATAAATCTAACTATATATTTTATTTGCTCTCAATGTCTGTATGCTATGGAAATGCCATTAAATTTTTAAAAAAAGTAGTTTCCTGACTATTTTTCTTCAATTTTTTGCACTTTTTTGTAAATCGGATCTTTTCCCGATTTTTTCAAAAAATCCTGAACTTTTGATTTGCCGATTTTTTCCCCAAATGATTAATGCTGCTATGATTGAAAGAAACAATTATGTAAGCTATATCAAACAGTCTAATACTAACATTTTACCAAGTGTGGCACATGCTAAGAGAGGTCAGAATAAACCAAAACAACTCAAAACTAGAACAAATAACTGCAAATCTTTTTTTTTTATTGATGCCAATAACTGATGCATATGGAATGCTCCTACATCAGTAAGCAATAATATAGACAAGGCAGTAAATTAGTTGAAAATTTTCCTCAAATAAATGTGGTCTCATGGTGATGGAATATCATGACAATCCATAACAATTATTCCACCACCACCACGTTTCTTTGAAGCATTTTTTCAAACACTTCATTGCCTTGTCTATGCTACCACATTTTTCATACATGTCTAGCAAAGCATTTTATCAAACAATTCATTTCCTTGCTGCTATGGCTAAAAGCCTAAAACAAGTGCTTTCGAACAAGCTATGGATGCTTGGAAAAAAATCTATCAAAGCATAATAGTAAGGAACAAACTGTGGACTCATGGGTTTTTTTTGCATGAAAAACAACGTGATTTTATTCGCATTTTTTTGCAGGTTTTAAACATTTTATTTTATTTATTTATTTTGGCAATTTTGCAGTTTGAAATGGGAAAAATCATTGACTAAAAGATCAACACTTTTTTCAAAAAATCATGGCAAAAATCATCTAGTCTACAGATTTTTTTTAAATCAGGATTAACCAGAATTTTTTGCAAATTATTGCTTCTATGGTCTTATTGATCCATCACAGAGTTAGAGAACTAAAGAAATTGCTAACACAACCTTTAAAAAGATGAATGGTTAGATCTTATGCCAAAAAATAACCTAGGATATCAAGGATTAGGAATACTTCATACTTCATGCCAAAAGCAAACAAATAGGAGGATCCCCACATCTCCAATTTTGAAAGAACACTTCATAGTGAGATGTCACGGAGTTAGGAATTAGAGAAACATATTAACTCTTGCCTCAAAGTATGTAGGTAAAATAAATTCAAACTCATGATCTCGATAAGATACATAGTAAAAAGAGTCAAGTATCATAGTTCAAGGGTATGAAGGATATGGTACACCAAGGAGATTACTAAAACCTTAGCACTAGAAGGAACTTAATGCAAGGATTGGAGACTCAAGGTTTAGAAAAAAGACATGACAGAAAGACAAAATATGACAACCTAATAAAGGTAAAGGTAAAGGAACAAGACAGAGTTGGATGGAAAGGCATATTAGTAAGGCGTACTCCAAAAGGGATGCAAGGAAGAAAAAATCTAAAGTCTGAACTTTGAAAACTTGTATCTATTATTTTGAAAATCACTTGTAATTTCTAACATTTTGTTTGCTCTATATATATTAGAGGTATGTGAGTAAGATTAAATATGGTTATTTACAAGTATTCTTACACTGTCAAAATGTTATTAAATTCAAGAAGATTGTAGGAGTTATACCAATGCACTTGTTTCTACTTGATTAATGCAAGCTCAATATCTCTTTAATGATGAAGTTTCTTTGCAAATGATTTAATCCATATCTATTTGACGTTATATATGTTTTACTTACATTTATTTCTAATTGACATACGTCTGCATATTTTATTTTATTTTAATTTTAATAATTAATTTCATATACCTTTGCATTTACACACTTTATACTCATACATTTTAACTATCTAAAAATGAAACAATACCTTTCATGCAGAAAAGCTGGATAAACAAACTCTGCAGTCGCAGAAAACGAAAAAAACATGTGCGGCCCGCCATATGCTATCTTCAGGGGAATTCGCTTGAGCCAATTGTATGAACCATAGTTTCAGCAAGTTTGTTTTGTTTTCAAGTGAGAAGCCCTCTTTTCTGTGCAGCACAGACCTATTATAAGAAGGCAGAGAGAATTGAACTTTACTCACATGTCTATATCATGACCAACCAATTCATTACCATCTTATCTGAAGGCAATCCCCATTCCCCCAAATCAACATACATGTAGATATTGAAGGTAGTAGCATTCAACAAAATGGGTCGTTTAGCAGCGTTCTCAGCATTTGTTTGTTTCCTGTGGGCTGCTGTGAGTTATGGCCAGGAAGTTGGTCATGGGTATCGTCTTATTTCCATAGAGAAAGGGTCTGATGGGAGCTTGACAGGAAGTTTGGAGGTCATACAGAAAACAGATACTTATGGACCAGATATTCCACTTCTCCAGCTTAATGTCAAGTATGTTCTTTTTCTTTCAATATTTTGCTTAAGAATGTAGTGCAAGGATATACTTACGTAACGATATCTCATATCTTCAACTTTAAGTATGGTTTGCATTTTTTGGGCTTATGTTTTGATGATTTTTCAAGCATTGGTTTTGAGTTCTCATGTGTTGGATATGTGGATTTTATGAGTTTGGGTTTGATTTTTTTTTTTGGTTTTTTAGTAATTATGTGTTGGATTTATTTGTTTATCTTGGATATATGAATTTTTTTATTTTTCTTATGGAAAATTAAATATATTCAGTTTTAAACAATTGTATTTGAAGATTTGAAAAATGCATGATTTGTTAGAACATTTCTAAGTCCATGGCTTAATAAGCTTAGATATGACATTTAACTTTAGCAAATTATTTTTAAAACATATGATTTTGAATTTACATTTTTCCTTAAAATCTGGACCTGGTTCACATGTTCTAAATTAAAAATTTTATCTCTAGTTTAGATCTTATTTTTCATCTTAATTTAGATATATTAGGTTGGTCTACTTCAAAATGTATTTAACATATTTGGGTTCATGTCATCTTAGCAATGCTAATTAAGATTAGATGCCAACATGCGCGTAATGTATAACTACTTGCATCATTGCATCTTTGGGACTTTGATCAATAATACATAATAAAATTACCCAACAACATAGTTTCCACAAAGACACAAATAAATCCAAATCCATAATTATATTTGAATACATGTTATTAAACGATTAAGAATTACTAACTTTTTGTGTTTCTAGTCTAGACCCACTTGCATTTCTTGCCTCTTTTCTTATTTGGTTACTGTTACTTTACATTGCAGGCATGAAACAAAGGACCGAGTGAGAATCCATATAACTGATGCAAAGAAGAAGAGATGGGAAGTGCCTTATAATATGATTCATAGGGAACAAGTTCATAATATGTCAAGACAACACGAAACCAAAATCTCCAAACCAGTGTTTGACTACTTTGAGTTTTTAGGCAACAAGTTGATCTTCTCCTACACTATCAATCCATTTGGGTTTGCAATTAGTCGCAAATCCAATGGGGATGTCCTCTTCAACTCCTCCTCTTATGGTAGTTTGGTGTTCAAAGACCAATATATAGAGATCACCACAAGTCTTCCCACATCGGCTTCATTGTATGGGCTTGGGGAGAACACACAACCCAATGGAATTAAGATTGTTCCCAATCAACCTTATACTATTTATGGAACTGACATAAGCCCTAGAAGTCTATACACAGATTTGTATGGGTCCCATCCTTTTTACATGGATTTAAGGAAGGGAGGTTCTGCTCATGGAGTTCTATTATTAAATAGCAATGGAATGGGTATTTTTTATACAAGTAGTATGTTGAAATACAAGATAATTGGGGGTGTGTTAGATTTCTACTTCTTTGCAGGGACTTCTCCAATGGATGTGGTTCGACAATACACTTCCCTCATAGGCTATCCAGCTGCTATGCCCTATTGGGCTTTTGGTACATCCTTATGAGCCCAACTCTACACATTTTTTATTTCTTAAATATAGAACCAATCTAAGATGTAACACACCATATTGTTTAATAAAACATATGAGTTTGCATTGAGTTGTTTAATTGTGTTTCATATAGTTCATAAAGCTTACAGACCATTCTTTCTAAGTACAACATGAGATCAAATCTAACCTAAATTTTGGATAGCTAGTTATATTTGTTTCAATGTTGTATTTCAACAATATAAAGTGGAAAAGATTTATATTTCTAATTTTGGTATTGGTTTCTTATACCTAATATACTAATTTAGACCTCTAGTTCCTCTGTTGGGTTCAATTATTTTTTACTATTTATGTATTGTATATATTTCAAATGGGATGAGGATGAGATCCGTATAGTCTATGTTAGTTCAAAATTAAGTAATTATTTCTAGTTAACTAAATTAGGAGGGACAATTATGTGCTCCTTTATATATTTTAGATTTAGAATCATAACAAATTAATAAATTATTATATTTTGTATATCAAATTATGTAAATAAATTTTAATATCTAATTTATTAACTATTTCATTTTATAAATTACTAATCCAATTAATACTAAACTCTAAGTGGTTTGATTGTGTGATTTTATGCTTATTTGTTATATGGTATTTTTTTTGAAAAATAGAGTTTTAGTGCATTGGATATAGGTTAATGTAGTATTTAAATATTTTTTAAAATTCAAAACTTTAATACATTCAATATATGAGTGGTGTAATACTCAATTTTTGATGTTTCTTAAGTATTCATTATTATTATTATGAGTTTTGCATTTTGAGAATCAAATAAGTATTGTAATTTTTATATATTCGATATTGTTTTATACTAGATTTAGGTAAATAATAAAATTTAGTATGAGTTGAAGTGGATATTATCAAATTTGTTCATATTATTAGAACGATTTTATTATACTGTTTAAATTATATTGTTTTTTCTTATTTATAGTCATTTTATAGTGAGTTTTTAAATTAGTTAGAAAAATATATAGATGATTGTATCTAATGTTGACTTAAATTTATTATTGTATGCAGGGTTTCATCAATGTAAATTTGGTTATAAGAATGTTGCAGACCTAGAATATGTCGTAGGCAATTATAATAAATCACAAATACCTTTGGAGGTAATGTGGACTGATGATAACTATATGGATGGAGCTAAGGACTTCACACTAGATCCTATCAATTATCCTCAAGATAAGTTGCGCGCTTTTGTTGATCGAATTCATGCTAATGGTCAAAAATATGTTGTCATCATTGATCCAGGTATTGTATTTCCTTTCCCAACTATTTAATTTATCAAAATTGTATTACATACTCAATGGGAATATAATTAATTTGAGATTTGTGTCTGATATTAGAATCTTCTTCTGAATTATTTTCCTTCACTTGACATAAAAAAAATTATTTTCTTACTGCAGGAATTAGTGTGAACACCACCTATGCAACCTTTCAGCGAGGGATGGCCTCAGATGTGTTCATAAAGCATGATGGTGAGCCCTTTGTTGGCCAAGTATGGCCAGGGGCTGTTTACTTCCCAGATTTTCTTAACCCAAAAACAATTTCCTTCTGGGTGGATGAGATATCACGATTCTACAACACGGTCCCAGTGGATGGCCTTTGGCTTGATATGAATGAGATATCCAACTTCTGTAATGGAAAATGTACCATTCCAAAGAATCGAACATGTCCCAGTGTTTTGCATTGTTGTCTTGATTGCACTGACATTAATACTCAATGGGATGATCCCCCTTACAAGATCAATGCCTCTGGAACACAGGCCCCACTTGGCCACAGGACTATTGCCACAAGCTCCACCCACTACAATGGCGTCCTTGAATATGATGCACACAACCTCTATGGCCTCTCAGAGGCAATTGCTACACATGTTGCTCTTCAAAAAGTCTTGAAAAAGCGTCCCTTCATATTGTCAAGGTCTACATTTGTTGGGTCAGGATCATACACAGCACATTGGACTGGGGATAACCTTGCTGCATGGGAGCATCTTGGCTACTCCATCTCAACTATATTGAGATCTGGGATGTTTGGGATACCAATGGTTGGGGCTGATATATGTGGATTTTTTGGGGGTACCAATGAGGAGCTGTGTGGGAGATGGATTCAATTGGGAGCATTTTATCCCTTTAGTAGGTGCCATTCTAATTTTGATAGCCCAAGGCAGGAGCTCTATTTGTGGGACTCAGTGGCCAAGTCAGCTCGTAAGGCATTAGGTTTGAGTTACAAATTATTGCCTTATATTTATACATTGAACTATGAGGCACATATGACAGGAGCCCCCATTGCACGACCCCTATTTTTCTCTTTTCCAGAGGATGAGGAGACATATAGCATAAGCTCCCAATTTCTCATTGGTCCAGGTGTCCTAGTGTCGCCTGTTTTGCAAAAGCAGACAACTAGAGTGATTGCTTATTTCCCTAAAGGAAGTTGGTATAATTTGAATGACATGGAACAAGCCTTGATTTCTATGGGTGAGTATGTGAATTTATCCGCCCCCATGGATACTATTAATGTTCATGTTTGTGATGGGATGATTCTTCCCATGCAGCAAGGAGGATTAACCACTATAGAGGCTAGGAAGACTCCATTCACTTTGGTGGTAGCATTTTCAAAAGGATTAAATTATAGTGGGGGGAAGGCAGAAGGTCAACTTTTCTTAGATGATGGTGAAGATGTGGAGATGAAGTTGCAAGAGGGAAGTTCTACTTATGTCAATTTTTTTGGTAAGTCAAATGGAAAAAAAGTTACAATCTTGTCTAAGGTACAAATGGGGAAGTATGCAATGGAAGAGGGTTGGATGGTGAAACATGTGGTAGTTTTAGGACTTTCCTCTGTGCCTCTAGTTTTTCATGTTCATTTTCCTATAGGAAAAAGTTTTAATATGACATGGGATGTAAAAATTGTTTAGTCACCATTGAGTTATAAAGATTCAGTTCCTATTATGATCATGTTAAATGTGCTCTTTTTAAAAGTAAAATGGTAGCTCCTAGTAATACATGCATCATAGTGACATCAATTCATGATTTGTGCATTAGATGTACGTATTTATAGAATACCAAATTTTAATTTCTCAATTAAAAATAAGGAAAGCACAAAAGATGCATGTTGGTGTATTGTGCAAAATGAATTTAGTAAGATTAGTAGAAATTAATATTTTGCGTTGTATAACTCAAATCAAAACATAACTTATAAAATGATTTCTTGTTCTTAGGATGCAATAAATAATGAACTTATGGTTATTACTTAAATATTTATTTAAATTTTGAATTTGAGATTCAAATTATATTAACCATTGTTATACGGTTATATATATATATATAGATAGATAGTATTGTGAGTGTATATATATAGTATTGCGAGTATTTTATGTTAACTTTATTACTTCCATAATTATTAATTTGAACATTTAAGATTAATATTTAGATTTTTCAAGTAATTTTGAATGTTTTATGAATTTTTTATTTTCTATACACAGAGCTTGATCTCTTTTACATAATACATAATAAAATATAGTGAATGTATTCTCTATATTTAATTATGTACTATGTGAAAGAGATCAAGCTCCATGTAATCATATAATCTATTTTTTGATATGAAGCTTATCTAAATTCTAAAAGTTTCAAACCAACAATGCTAATAAGAAAAAACTAGGAATTTATTTTTCTCCCATTCTGCTTTTTTAACATAATATATTTTGAGAAATCATTAGTGAGGATTTGGTTAGATTTTTTCTTTTGGTTTATAGTCTCTCATTGTTTTATAAAATTATCTAACATCTATCATCACATATGAAAATATGTTATATAAAAAATTAATAGTAGTAAATAATTTGTATCTATATGAAACTCTACTTGTCATTTAAAGCCCACTATATCTACATATAGATGGAAACTCTTATTTGTAACCCAAAGTGAAAATTAGTGCTCAACCATTTTGAATCTAGAGTAAGATTATATACTTGATCTAAATAAATTATCAATCATTTATCTATTCACCTCTTTATATTCAAGTACTTCTCATAAAGGTTGCATGGTAGTTGATGTTGTTCAATGGCTTATGGTCCCATGTATCTCTCTACATTCTAAACTCCAAGTTGATATAAAATAAATAAAAGAAAATTCTGAGTGTACATAATTCAAACATATGATAAATAAATGAATAATATATTAATTTATTTTAAGGTTGAATTTTGCTTGAAAACAATTGAGCAACTAAAATAAAAAAATGTTAAACCCAAAATTTTGAATCAAATTATAATAGTCAAATAAGTCACATTCATCCATTAAATAAAATAAAATAAGTCTTTAGAATAAATTATTTATTTCAATCTCATTATAGCCTCATGAACACAAAGTTGATTTTGTTAACATCGCGTTATAACATAGGCCTCTTATTATTTGGACATTTTCTTTTAAAGAAATAAAATATGGTAAGTTGTTCTTTACAATACATTACCTTGTTCCACTTGTTGAATCACTTATACAAGATTCACATTCAATGTACTCTTAGATAATGAGTTTTTTTAAATCAAAGCTAGATAATGAGGATATCATCTTAAGTTGCGAGGAGAGTAGGTTGCTTGTAATACAAGTGGTAGAACACACATATGTCCATTTAAAGAAGCACATGTAGCTTCCATTCCCTGAAAATTCTTAGCAATTATCTTAGATAAAAATTGACAAAAATCCCCTTATATGGTCCTATTCCAATGCTCTTGTTTTGACACAAGTGGGCAGGATGTTGAATTTTTTTATATAATTCATGCTTACACCTCCCAACTACATTTTATAGAAAGTGTGTAAATCCTTTTAAAAAAATCTATTAAATGTGAATTCATTTCCATGGTTAGGCACCCAAGCATAAGAGAGTAAATCCTAGTGGTGCAATTATAAAAAAGAAAGAGCTAGTTGTGTTAATAAGATCCTTGCATATGATATCAATGGAAACCTACAAAGTTGGTTAAAGGACTTGGTCATTATGTTAGCAGTTGGTACTAAATATTCTTATTTGAAAGGAAGAATATATATTTTAATTAATGGGCCAAAATATGAAACAAATTGGATAGATCACATAATCATTTTTTTGGAGATATGACAATACCATGTTAATTGAGACTCGCCCAAAACAAGGGCATATAGATTGCAGGCAATGCCATTCTAGCTAATTGATCATATCCTAAATTATATAAGGAAATTTAATGGATTTCTATTGAGATGTGCAAAAAAGATAAAAATCAATTTCTTATGAGAGAATTTCACCAAGGTATTTTATGCAAAGTTATTTAATCCAAACAACAAGAAAGATTATGAGAGATAGATATTATTGGCCTCAAATATTTTTAGATGCTCAAAAGTGGAAAATAACCTTTCAAATTTACCAATTTAAATCAATAAGAAGAATATAGTAATACTCTCTTTGAATCCCATCTTTGTGGATTACCACCATCAATTGTTGGTCATATGTTTGTATTGATGACCACTAATTACTTCACCAAGCAATCCAAAGCTATAATATTGAAGGAGTCAATAGAGATAGTCATTATTGACTTCCTTAAAGGAGGTATAACCAAATCTAGTATACCTAAAATAGTCATTACTAAAACTTCTAAGACATTTTTTAATTAGGAATTATTGAATTTGCTTTAAAATATGGAATTTATAAAAAAATCTTCAGTGAATTACTACCGACAATAAAATGGGCTTATGGAGTCAACTAAAAAGGACCTATAAATAATTATCAATTTAAGGGTTGTATTGGAATTAAAAAGGGAATGGAATTTACACCTAAAGAAAGCTCTTCAGGAAGATAAGATTCTGTATAAATAAGCCTTAGAGACCTCCCCTTATTTTTTGGTTTTTCCTAGTTCAGATGAGCTACTAGCACTAGAGATCATCTTTGAACTAGATATTAATGGTGCAATGGTAATTAGATTGGTTTAATTGCTATAGTTAGAGGAAAAGAGAGAAGCTATGTAAATGCAAAGAAAAATATCTCCAAGGAAAACGTGTTCATCCTAGAAAACTGCTCAATGTTGATCTTAATAATATCAAAATTCAAACTTCCATTGTTGCCATAGAAGCTCAATTGCATAAAATTTATAATTACAAAGTACAAAGGGCCAAGTTTATATCCAAACTACATTGGATAAAAGAAGGAAATAAGGGCACAAAATATTTTTTTAATTATCTCAATTATAAACATAAAAAAGAAAGAATCAGTGCTATAAGGGATGAATTTGATACTCTACAGACTAAAATTCTTGATATACGTAATTTTTTCAAATGATTTGATGAGAATATTTTCAAGCATTATCAATGATAGGATATTCAACAAATTCTTGAGGATATTGTCAAAGGTCACATTCCTAACAAAATTAACTCTGATTATAGCCAATATTTAGGTAGAATTTTTTCCTTAGAAGAGCTAGAAAATTCTCTCTTCTCCTTGGCCCCTCATAAAAACCTAGGCAACAATGGGCTCCCTATGGAATTCTACCAAGCCATGTGGCAAAACATCAATAAATATATTGACTACTTATACCTAGATACTTTTAAGAAGGATCATTAGGTTTGAAAAATAATGGTGGTGCATAATCAAGATTCTCCCTAAAGTAAAAATGGAATACTCCATCTTTGGTTGGCATCCTAATATTACTTAATACCTCCTATAAAATTATTGCAAAATATTTGGCTATTAGAATAAAATAGTGGTGTTGAGGGTCAATACATCACAACAACATTAAACAAAATATTACTATTCTATTTCTCCTAAAAAAGAAAGATAACATGTAGCCATCTAACTCCCAAGGTCCTGGTAGTTGGTTCTCAACTATGCTGATATCTCTCAAAGGTCAATGTAACTGTAAGTTGCAAGGGGCCTTTGCTAGTAACAAGGAACAAAATTGCATGAAATCAACTACTCTACATTTTGGGGGTTTTAAATAAAAATAAAAATATAGATCAGAGCTATAAAACTAGAATAATATGAATAAAACTACTTAACACCTAGACATGCATACCAATATTGAGTGTTTCTTCATCTAACCACAACCATGACATGAAACAATCCATAGAATAATACCATTGCCTACATCCATAGTGCTAATTCAATCATCATAACTATTCACCAAACTTTCTTCATAAACTTTGAAACAACCATTCACTCATTATTAAAACACAGATCAAATAAATATCATAGCAATTCATTCACAAATAACTTAATGAGATAATCTTAAATCTAGTTCATTATATTGACTTTCATCAAATAAGAAACACTTAGGCATAGCAAAATCACTGGCATATGGATTGATTATATATCATTAAAATCATCAAATAAGTCCAACTTGCTAACATAAAACTTGCACAAAGATGTAAAACTATATGTAAATTTACTTGAAATTTTAGAGTATCTACTTAACAATTATGAAAACCTAAGACTATTCTTGTCTACTATCATCAGGTGGCTAAACTTGTTTCAATTAGCCAACCTTTACAAAATGGAACCAAATAATACATATAGGTCAAGCATGCACGAATTCCTCCCAATTTGGAATCCATATCCACAAATTAAGGAACAAGGACTGTTGATAGAACCGAATTGTTGAGATCTTGAATTAGAAAGTTGGAACAAAATGTTGCAAAAATGTTGACTTCCAAAGAAAAAGGAGAAACTAAGAAAGGGAACTAGAGTTGAGTCCACATTAAAGTCCTAGATAAAAGGAGAGAAGGAGATGTTGGATCAAACAAAGGAAGTGTTCAACCATTAGTTCACCCCTATTTCACATGCTCGAGGACATATTAATCATAATTGTCAAACACTTGTTGCAGAGTACCTGAATCAGGTCAATCCAACCAATCACTTTCAAATTTAGTCCTCCCTAATTCAGCTGAAACCAAATTTTGTACCTCCTTTAACTTGATCACTTCTCTCTTGGCAACCTTTGCCTCTTCTCTGATATCCATAACTTGATCTAATAAGAAACCATCCTCATCATCTCCTTTTTGCATTATATCTTCAAATCTACCCCTCCATCTCTCCCTCATCTTATCCAAAGAAAGGCCTTCTTTAACCGAGATATCTAAATTGATTAGAATAGCTACAATTGCCTCTAATTCATCAATATGTTGATTTAAGTCCTTACTCATCTTTTGAACTTCATCTTGATGCACATGAATAGACTTGAATTTATAATTTATTATACTCATAGTTTTCTCAACAAAATCTGCATTATCATCCTCAAGAATTGAATGTTCAAGCAAAGTTGACTTAGGTACCTTGCTAATGTCCTCAAGCCTTTTAATATATTTGTTATATTCCTTGTCCTGCTTATCTTGATCTTTGGCATGTTGATCTAGATCATTTTCCAACTCAAGAGTTGTCTTATGGATCTTAAAACCATCAACAAGAACATCATCAACCTCTTGATTGAGCTTATACAACCATCTCTCTATCATTCCCACCTTACTCTTCATCTGAACCAAATCATCAACCTCCTTCTTTGTCAATAGGATTGGGGATTTAGGAGCAACATCATATTGAGAGATTGGAGTTGAAAAATCTTTTAGAAACCTATGCAATTAATCCAACTGAGCCTTAAGCTCATCTTTCTTTCACTTATCCTTGATCATCTGAGACTTGGTAGAGGAAGCCACAATATTGATTAAGTTCATTTGTTGATTCCTTATAGGCATGAAGATTCCAAAATTCACTGTACCCAATTGATAATCAATCATTTGCATATCCTCCTAGTTCTTATCCCCCACTAGTATTGCACATTTATTAATAATCTCCCCTATATAAATAAGCTTGGTAGTGTGAAGAACCCTTTCCTTGTTTTTAGGTCTCTCCTTCTCAATCTCTTTCATCATTTTCATCCCAATTAAGAGGCTGAGACTAAACTATTTGCTTCCTTTCTAGGTCAAGCTTCAACCAAGTAGGTGTAATAGGAGTAGTAGCTACTTGTGTTGAAGAAGAAGTAGCAGTAGTGGAAGACAGAGGTTGTAATATTGTATTTCCAGGATAAGAGTCAACCTCCCAGCACATTTTTCAGCTCACTCTATGCCTTCTCTTGTCGAAGCTTTTCGGCCTCTTCCTTATTCTTCTACTCCTATAGTTTCTTGGCTTCCAACTCCTTCAAATGTTCTTCTTCTAACCTTTTTTCCTCTAACATTCAATGTTGTTGCTTCTTTAGTTCCTCAACATAGTCCCAAGCTTCTTTAGACTTCTTTTCATGCATAGCAAGCTCTATAGCACCCTCTTTTTCCAAGCATTATTTTTCTTCTCTCTTCTTAAGAGCCTCTTCTTGTGCCTTGAATTTTGCCTCAAGAGCTTCTTTTTCTCTTCTATGCTTGGCCTTTTCCTCTTCAAGATCATGGATCTCCTACTACAAAGTCAACTTATCCCTTTCCTCTTTCATTCTAAGTTCTTGCTTCTTTTCCTGATGTTGCTTGGCCAACTCATCAATAGTAGCTCGAGCCTCCACTTCTTGTTCCTTAGATGATAAATCAGATTGTGCTTTAGCTTCCTTCTAGTGTTTAGCTAATTCCTCAGGTTGTGCCTTGGTGTTGGCTTCCCTCTTGGCCTCCTCAAATAATTTCCATTGGTCTTCCTCAGTCAATACATGCTCTATTCCCACATCATTTTCTACATCAAGAAATGCTACTATATGAACCCCTTTATCAGATGGAGTGTTTTCAGAATCAGTAGCAATATCATGTATTTCAATTCCTGAGTCCATTTCCTTTAGGATCTTAGCTTCCTTGTGAATAGCTCCCTTTCGGGATTCCTGACCCAATTGTTGTGTAACAAAGGGTTGAGCAAATACCTCTCCTACAACAGATGTGGAAGCACCAACTTGTTCAATTGTCTCATCTTCTTGCATCTCTGGGAGATCTTGGACAACCACTTCCTCTTCTATATTAAAAGGCATAAATTCTAAGGGATCCTTAGGTGCCATCCTTCTCTTTGTCCTTTTGTATTGTGTGGTTCCAACAACCTTTCTCTTCTTGGATGCTTGAGCCTTAGGCTAGTTAAACCTAAAACTAACCCAGTGCACACTTCTGTCCAAGACTGGTTTGGAAATTTGCTTTATATCTATGGACTTTTCCATATTCTAGTCCACTAGATCAATCCTTTTAGTGCCTATGTTCTCAGCCTCATATTGGGGATCCAAAGTTACCCCATCATCAGATAAAGTCTTTGGGATGTCTTCCTTAATCCCATACTTAACCATGAGTGGGATTGGCCCTCTTTCATAATTTCTCCTTCAGAGATCATAATCAGCTTGTAGATCCATCTAAAAGTCCTCCAACAGATAGAAATGCTTGTCAAATAGACTGGGAAGCAAAGCCTGCATCTTGTTCCCAGGGTCATAATGCTTCCTAGAAGTGTACAAGCCCAATTTCAAATAAACTAATTCATCACAAATAGCCTTAGTTACCACAATGTGTGGAAAACTAAACTCACCCAATTTCATTGGAAACTTGTGGCAGCCAATCTTGTGTTTGGTGCCAAATTTGAAATTAACCGCCAAATCCTGATATGTAAACTCCATTAAAACAATTTGATTTTTGCAACACCTAGGAAGAAAATGAGGATGACCATCAAATCCTCTTAATATGAAGTAAGTGAATGTGGGGTATTGGATAAACCAGTGTCCCCATTCATTGATAAAAGCCATTGGCTCCCTACTTAATCTATATCCAACATCTCCAATGAACCTATTAATAAAAACATAAAGGAAGGCATCATTAACCCTCTTATAGTGTAACTATGATGCTTGCAATGTGATTTGGTTATAGTGCTCCCACACCTTATTTTTCCCTTGGACTTCTCCCAATATGCCAACTATATTCAATCTAGGAAAAATCCCCATCCGAGTAGTTGCATAGACCATATAAGAGGTCATAAAGAAACTCTTGGTTTCTCTCACTTTGAGCATTTGATTATGTGTACTTTCTGAAACCACCATTGGCTAGTCAAACTGTTGTTTACCTTCCAAGATAGCATGGATGAATGGGAACATCCATTCTTTAAACTGTGAAGCATCCCTTTTTCCAAGCACTCTAGAAAGAAACATGATTATGTCCCCAATTTCTTTATGGAAATCTACCCTTTTTGGCTGGTCAGGAAGCTTGGTTAGAGACTTTTTCTCTATCCTCATCTAATGTTTATTCATGTACGATCTATTGGTTTCCTTGTTGCTACTATAAAGCTTCAGAGCTTTTGCTTCATTCAACTACTTAGGATAAGGAACGGGCACATCAAACATGAACCTAAACATTTGAGATGTTAGATCAATTATAACATTCCCTCGTGAATCCATACACTGCCTAGTAGTACGATTGTAAGTGCCAGCAACTGCTAATACCAATTCTGGACACTAAAAGAACAAAGGGAATAGTGCAAGGTGTGCCAATCTAAACTGAGCAATCCTTTGTGCCCTTGGTGTAACATCTTCATTGGAAGTTT
The DNA here is from genome assembly GCA_007258455.2 of Sequoia sempervirens. NCBI lineage: Eukaryota > Viridiplantae > Streptophyta > Pinopsida > Cupressales > Cupressaceae > Sequoia > Sequoia sempervirens. The sequence goes on from VDFB02332156.1 coordinate 152,717, forward strand.
CATCCACCAACTCCTCAAATTTAAAAGGGCCTAAGTTGGTCTCTATGATAACCACCCAATCAAAATCAAGCTTACTGGGGGTAAGGTTATCCTCCTTATGTTTGTACCTTAGAGTATAGGGAAGTTGTTCTACTTTAATGTTTTTCGGCCTAGCCCCCTGCCTTGATGTTTCTACAGGTTGGCTCCTTTGAGAAGCCTCATCTGATGCTCCAGACATTTTTCAAACTCTGCAATAAACTCCCATGTTAGATGATCAACACATAGAAATCAATACATCAGTCCATACCTACCTCTATCTCTTTGAAACAATGTTTGAACTTAACCAAACTTCAACCTTTATTGGAAGTGGAACCATAGAAGCAACAAGGACATAAAATAGTTTTCAACACTAGTAGGGTTGGAACTGGAACTAGATCGAAACCAAGACCGGAATGGGAACCGAACCAGAAACCAATTGTTAGTTCCAAGTTTGGTATCCATTCTGACTCTTATTCCACCTAAGTTTAAGCGCGAAGACTCAAGGATAAGTATATAAAGACAAAACACCATAATGACTGAAAATGGAGCCCTTTTAGGAACTATTCCTAAAGAAAAACAACCTCAAGACAAAATCATTCCTGGATCCACTCCTACCAATACCATATGCAAAACAAAAGGTATTTTCCAAGTCTAGTCATATGAATTTTAAAACCTAGGTCACATGAGCCTATGAGAGAAAACCAAATAAAAGGGGGCCTAACCCCTATCCTTCAATCATGCAAGGACCAATTTAAACCTAAGACAAGGCATGTTGTGAAATTTATCAGGAAAACCCTAGTTTGCTTGATTCGTCGATTTAACCACCTAGGGCAACATAAATCAATCATATAACATATCCAAAGGACACAGGATCAAGATGAAGCAAGGTTGCAAACATATTTCAAACATCAGGAGTATGGACAACCCTTGCAACAGAAGCCCTAATTAGAAATTAGGGCATGATAACAAACCACCTATCGTGAAAGTGATAGCAGACAAAAACAAACAAATAGAAAAGAAGAAAAAAACAAAGCAGGAACAAAGAGGAAAAGAAAAAATGAAAGCAAGGAAATAAGCAAAACAAAAGGAAGGAAAAAATTCATAGGAGAGAACTTCATGAACGTGCCAAAACATAAAAATCAAAACAACAGCACAAAAACACAAAGCGGGAAGAAAAAGGAGAAGAGACCTACCTAAAAATTCTCTCCAGGAAAGATTGAAATTGAACCAAGATTTGCTTCGCAACCCAATTCTTCAATCAAATCAATCCTCTTGAAGTTATTTTGGCTTTGGCATGCTTATAAATCTCAAATAACAAAGATAATCAACCAGTTAAACATGATTAGGAATTTAAAATCAATTCACGCATGCAAAGAGGTTGCAATTAATGACATTAATACGGTAGGCCGAAGGTGAAGCAAACCATGAGAATCGACAGTTAAGTTCTATAAACACCTAAAGCAGGGCGGACATGGACCCGGGTCTGAAACCAAACAAGAAATCTTTGACAAGTTCACTATCAAGCTCCAAACCCAATCCTAGTCCTGCAACAAATAAAATGATGAAGAAAAGAAACAAGGGCGAGATTGGATTCAAAACCGAAACTGGAACTTTCACAAAGTTTAAAGTTCATGTTTGATTTCAGTTCCACTCCTGACCAAAAAATAGGAAACAAAACAAAGATGAGAAAACATGAAGGGAAGAGGGAATGGAAAAAGAATCAGACCCAGCCCAAACAACACAAACAAAAAAAACACCACAATGCAAACGAGCGGAGTTGGAATCAAAACGGGAACAAAATCTATAATTTTTGGAAAGTTCCAAGTTAGGTTCGAATCCTTGTTCCACTTCGGGACAAGCAAAAAAAGACACAAGGAAAACAACAAACAACCCAAGAGAGAAAACAAACCAGAGAGTGGAAAAAAAACCGACAAACAACAAAGAGAACCAAGGAAGGACTATGAAACTAGAGTCAAAATGAAACCCAAACTAGGAACTTTGAAAAAATTCATAGTCCAGTTTCAATTTTGGATTTGCTTCCGACAAAATGAAAGAAAGAAAGACTTAGGAGAAAAACAAACAACTCCTAAGACCCAACAAAAACCAAAGACAACAAAAAAAAGGGGGATCCATTTTGTTCCAAAATAAAATGGGTTGGTTATGCAAGGCATAACAAGTGGTGCAAGGAATTATTAGAATAGAGGAAATTGGTTTTATTTCTGGCAAATATATTCTTGATAATCTTATGTTAGCATGGAAAGGTTATGAAAGAGGTTCACAAACATGTCAAAATGCTATATTGATTAAACTTGATTTTGATAAGGCATATGATAGAATTCGCTAGAGCTTTATTCTTAATATGCTTCAATGGTTGGGCTTCAGTCCTAAAGTTTGTGCACATATTCAAATATTGTTCCAAGATGTTAATACTTAGATTATTACTAGTATTATGATTGTACCGATTAGTTTCCCTCATAGAGATCCATCTACTAAGGATGTCATCTAGCTAAATACCTCTATGTTCTTATATTTGATGCTTTTGGTTATCTTCTTCAAAGTGTCATTAACAAGTAGCTCATTTCAAGAATTTATATTCATCATAATGTTGTTTTAATTAATTCTCATTATGTAGATAATAGCTTATTATTTTTACAAATTTTTAAAAAATATATTTCTAATATGATGGACATAATGGATCTATATTGTGATGTTTTGAGATCTAAATTGGCGTGTATAATAAAACATAATTCTTGTTGGTTCAAGTTGGGCCTATCCCCAATGGATTCCCAAGGAATAGAAAAAAATCAAGCATGGGTAAATTATGAGGTACCTCAGAATACCCATGGGTATTGGGGTCAAATTTCTTTATGATATTTGGAATTGGTATTGTTTCCATTTCATGCCACCCTTTGATGACCCATCACTAATAACCAATATGAGAGATTTTACATGGTCCATCTTGCATGATTTCTCCTTCCTTCAAAAAATTGGCTAAGTCTTGAAGTTTTAGAATTTCAAGCTTTCACTTACCTCTCTACTCGCATGGCTTCTTCATCGCTCCCACTCTTTATTTTCCTTCCATTTTTTGCTAATTTTTATTAGTTTTTACCATTGGCCTTACACTTTAACCCTTACCACTTCCCTTTGGTAAGCCTTAATCCTTACCTCTGATCACTGAGTCCCAAGGATGATTTTCAAGATTTGTCTAAGTCTTGACTTGTTGGACTTTGGGGATCAAGCTTCCATTTTATCACTTTCCACCTTTTAGTTTTGGTAAGCCATAACCCTACCATCCAACCTCTAAAGCCTGATCAAAGGAATTTCAAGATTTTTCCAAGTCTTGGTTTTCCAGAATTCAGGGTTTGGTCTTCCCTCTTACCACTTTCCATCTTTTCAAGCAAGGCGTAAGCCTCCCTCCTGATCTTTGACCCCCAAAATATCATTTTTGGATTTTCGACATCAAACTTTCATCTTTCACCTTTCTTCCTTCTCACTTTCACTCCTTCCTTCAAAAATTTGGCTAAGTCTTGAAGTCATCGGTCTTTGGTTAGTACTCAAAAATTTTTTGGTCATCGCCTAGGTTTTCATAACCTTTCCTACTCTCGACATATCACATAGGGTTCATCTTTGTGAATTTCTAAAGTGTTTTGGTGTCTATAAATGTTGTATTAACCTTTGAAATCCTTGTCTAATTAAAGTTGACTCATTTCAAAAAAAATTGCAAGTTTTGAAGCTTGCGTTGATCTCTCACAAAGTTGTCTAAACTTTCTCTTTCTCCTCTCAATGATGATAAAAGCGATAAAGATAAAGGGTTTTCAATGTTTCATATTGGTTTCAAAACTATTGTTAGCTATCAGCAAGGTTATTAAAACTTTTCTTTTATTGATCAAGCCATTAATTACCTAGGCATGGCCCCCGTTTTAGAATAACTTAATGCATACATGCAAAACCCCTCACTTAAGTTTCCTCACTTCGCTTGTACATGTGGCCACTTTCTAGCAAAGCAATGTTGTGGATGTTATAATCATGGTTGTCCATATTACAAAAGGTTAAAACACATGGTAAATTCACCTAAGTATGGGTGAGTGCATAGGAGGTTAAGTTGCACACAGGTTGAACACATGGCAGCATTTGGGGAATTTCCCCACAATCCCACAACCTTTGATCTATTTCCCAAAACATGATGGTGAGAATGTAGGACGATGACACATTTTTTTGAAAGGAATGTGATGTGAGGGGAGATCATGATGGTTGTTGATCATAAATCTTATGATAATCAAACAACCATTTTTTATGCTTTTTATTGGGTTTGTGATCCTAGGCGTCCATCCATGATCAAATGTCCTAGTTTTAAACTCCAATGGTTAAGCACGTCATGTTCACAAGAGGACTTGAAGTAATGGAAATACTGCATTTTCAACAACCAAATCGAATCCACTCGGCTATGGATCAATTTTTTGTGCTTCTCCCATATTGCATTAATGGCCAAGGAGGTGCATATATTATTTTGTGTGTTGCAGGTGGGAATTCTCTTATCAAGACATGATTTAGATGTGCATTTCTTAGGAGTCCCAGGTCTACATTCATGAAGATCATGATGGAATGTTTTCTCATGTTTTCAAAGAGTCTATGGAAATGGTATGGCATGCAAGTCTTGGATCTCTTTATGGCTTGAATTTCATGAGCAGATCTTTCCTTGATCAAATCTCCTTGATTGCTAACTCTAGCTAGGTTAGGGTTTGAGTTACATTAATCCAAGTTATGTTTGATCTATAAAAGAAACACTTGTATGCATTTCAAGGGTTCTTCTTTTGGGCTCCTCTCATAGGTTCCTTTTGTAGAAACTATATCTATACACTTTTCCATTGTAGAGTCTAGCTTTATGTCTTATATTAATGAAATCTAGCTATTGGAAAAACTATTTCTTGCATATTTGAGTAGAAATTTTTAGTTTCATGTTTGAATTTATGTTTTAATTAATTTGTGAATGTACTGAGCAATATGAAGCAAAGAAGAAAAAAATTATATCAGGGTGTATCAACTTCATTTCTATTTCATGTTATCCTTATGTCTCTTTTCCCTATGAGTTTTTGGAGTAAAGTAGTGATAGGTTTTCATGTGTTGGGTTAGACCAACACATTTTCATTTAGATTAGAAGAGGAAGCCAGCCTTCTTGAGAGACTCAACCTCATTTGTACAAGGTCCCACACCTTTAGATTGTTTCCATTGTGTCATTAGAATAGTAAAATCCTTGTTCAGGAGGGTCCATTTTTATGTCACAATAGTTTTTGGCAAGCCCAATGGGATACATAAAAAAAAATCACTTCATCTTGTTAAGAGAGTGGTGCTTCTCTCAACATTATAGTATTGAAGAGGCTCTCAAACAAGTACTTGGTGAATTTGTAATCAGAGGAGGACTCTACATCAAATTTGATGACTCAAGTTGTTGCCTAAAACCGCTGGTTACAAAGCAGACCTATGTATTCATGCCCAAAATTCAAAAAAGAGCATATTCAGAGGTAACTTCTAGTATGCTCAGTTCTTATTTTCTAGTTTTAGAAAAAGAAATAGACAATATTTTTCACCTATTAGGAGAAATAGAAGGGAAAATCCATCTCCTCAGACACCTACTAGTCATACACATAGGAATTTATTCCATATGGCTTTGCCTACAAATTATCCCTTTGTATCTAAATTAGTGGTGACAACCCTTTAATTTTATCCCAAAAGAATGATATACGAGTCAATTCCCTCAAAAGCATTCCCTATTTCATTGGTGAAACATCCACAACTCTAGAAAAGAACATCATAGATCACTACAACAAATCCCTATGATTTGCTCCCACCCACTATTTTATTGTATTTTTTGAAATTTTTTTGAAAACTTCGGTGCTATTTATTGGGATGGCATAGTTTTTGGCATTTATTGCATTGATCAGTACAAGTCGGTGCTAATTAGTGCCTAAAGTAATGTTTCCTTTAGTGTCGATATTAGCTTTGAGTTTAGATTTGCATCGAGTGTCGCCTTTAGCTCTAAGTTTAGCTTTGAGTTTAGCGTCACTTTTAGCTTCGACATTAGCTTTGAGTTTAGCTTTGGGTTTAGTGTCATTTTAGACACCCCTATGTCAAAGAGACTTATTTACATGTCTCATCAATGATGTAAAACAGTGAAATGTCAACAAGATACAAGCATATCAAGGATAGAATCACTTATGTCACATCGACAAGGTATATCTACAAGTGCTCAGTGAAACACAACTCTTGGATATAATGAAGTAATGTCAATGAGACATTCAGATATTGGTAAGACAAATAAGATTGTCTCATCGAAACTCTTCAAGTACTAATCAAAAGCATACACTACTATACCACCGGGAAGGTGAGCAATATATGCGGTAGACTGGTATACACCGTAACCCCGCAGCAAGAAGCCTTGAGCAAGGCGGTAGTGTAGTAAATAGCAGAAGGGAAGGGAAGGGAAAAACACCGCTATACCACAGTGATAATCACAAGTCTCCTGAAATGGAAAAGTTACATCGATATATAAATAAATACCACCAAAGGAAAATATCAATGAGACAGTGGCATATCGGCAAGAGATATTAACTTGTCTCATTGACACCCACAACCAACATCAAAGGAACATAATATCTAATGTCGATGAGACATTGAGATATTGGTAAGAAAAATAAGATTCTCTCATTGACACTCTTCAAGTAATGATCAAAAGAATACACTGCTATACCACTGGGAAGGTGAGAAACATATGTGGCAGAGCGCTATACACCACAACCCTGTAGTAAGAAGGGAAGGGAAAAATACCGCTATACCGCAACAACAATTGCAAGTCTCCTCGACATGGCAGAGTTACACCGATATATAAAGAAATATCGCCAACGAAAAATATCAATGAGACAATGGCATATCAATAAGAGATATTAACTTGTCTCATCAACACTAGCAACCAACATTAGAGGAAAATAAGATCTAATGTCGATGAGACATTGAGATATCAGTAAGAAAAATAAGATTGTCTCATCAACACTCTTCAAGTAATGATCAAAAGCATATACTGCTATACCACTTGGAAGGTGAGAAACATATCGACAGAGCGCTATACACCACAACCCTGCAGCAAGAATTCTTGAGCTAATGAAGGAGCCATGGGATAGCAGTGGTCACAAAAACAAGGCAGGAGTTAGAATTATTTCTAACACTCTGGATCCTATGATACACAACAATAAAAATAGTCACTATACAACAATGATAGGTGCTAAATTAGGCACACTTGATGCCACCTTATACATCCTAGAAAAATTACATTAACGATCAAAAGTCAGCGCTAAAGTTGGCATTAACTAGAGCCAACTAAAGCATCAACTAATGAATCAAAATTAAAAAATAAAAATTGTCCTACTTGAAGGAAGAAATCATACCAAAAAAATGGAAAAACACCATGCAAACGAAGAGAGTAGGCACTACTATTAGAAATATATGCCTAAATCATCACAGGTTGTAACCTCTATTGGAGCCAAGTCGGTGTGACATCTTTTGTGTCTGGCCGACTAGCAGTTTGAATCTTGTTGAATAGTTCAGGTCATTGTGACCTTGCTTATGTCTCACTGAATGATCCTGTCGCTATGACGTGTGTTCGGTGTGACCTCTTACTGAATGGAGACCTCTAGCCGACAGTACATTCATATCAGGTCTCGGGGAGAAGTCTCAGCGAGAATGGAAGGTCACGCCGATGGGGATACACTTGGGGTCTTCGTGGCGACTCAAAGACTTCAATATGAAGTCTTGGCGATCGATGGAGAGTCTCGACGATAGTATGTGACACTCGGGGTGACATGGGATGTTTGATATGACCTCTCGGCGAAAGCAGTAGACCATTTGGTGGAAGCTTTGTCTTTCGGTATGACGTCTCACCGACTCGTGGGGTCTTGTTGATAGTAGTATGGATTTGGAGTAACATAAGAGATCTCGATGAAACCTCTTGGCGACAGTTGAATGTCTTAGCGATAGATGGGTGCCGATAGAAATGCTAATGTTTCTGTATGACTTAGGACCTTGGTATGAATTCCTGGCGAAAGCAATGAGTCTTGCCGACTGGTGGATGCACTCAGATTAACTTGAAGGCTTGGTGTGAGGTCCTGGCGAGAGCGGTATGTCCTGCCGACAGAATGACTCTTCATTGTGACTTAGGATATCGATATGTGGTCTCACCGAAGAGCGATATTCTTTCTGAAAGAAAAACTAAAGTCGATGAAACTTGTGAGCTTGGTAAAATGTCTTGGTGATAAGGATGACTCTTGGTGATATCGATAGTGAAGACTTTGTGGCATCGAGGAGACACTGTTAGTGTCTCACCGATATGCCAACAAAGTTTGAACGCCTTTAACCATTTGACCATCCTACGTGGTGAATCAGTGGCCAATCAGAGGAGCCGAATTGGAACCGTTGGAAGATAGTTCATTGTGGCAGTTATGTGAGGAAGCTCAATAGACAAGAACAACATGAATAAATTATGTAATTTTGCAGAGGTTCGGTTGGTTCAAAGAATAGTTGGGTGAATAGTTTGAATTGTATCAGAGTGATTTCTATTCTGTAAAGATTGTAACTTGAAGGTTCTTGTACAAGTTTGATCATTGTGAAAGTTGTTGTAATCTGACATCAGAAAGATAAGTCAGAAATCTGTATGTAAATATTTGTTACTATAATACAAAGTGACTTCTCTTGGTGTGGTGGGTTTTTCTCCCATAACGGTTTTCCCACGTAAATCTGGTGTTCATATGTGTGTGTATATTTCTCTGTTTCTGTTATATGTTTCAAATTCATCTTAATTGGATTGTAATTGTAAAATTTAAAAGATTCTCTACATTCTTCCCTGAGGTTTTGACGTTAGGAGAGTTGTTTCTGCACCTTTACTTTCCTTACAAGTGGTATTAGAGCCTAGCCAATTGTGTTATCCTTGTGGGTACGTTGGGTTTTTTGAGTCAATTCTATTCAATGGGAGTCTTTTAGAGTTTGTTAATTCTAATTACAGATTGAGATGGCTAGCACATCAAGAAAGTTTGAAATAGAGAAATTCAATGACAACAATTTTGAGTTGTGGAAACTGAAAATGGAAGATCTTCTAGTTGATCGTGATCTATGGCTTGCAGTGTCTGGAACTAAACCTACAAACATGAAGCAAGAAGATTGGGACCTTGCAGATAGAAAGTCTAAGGGGTTGATAAGGCTCTATCTGGTAGACTCCATTCTTCCAAATGTGCATGAGGAGAAGATTAAATCTTCTTTGTGGAAGAGACTGGCATCTATTTATCAAGGGAAGTCCTTGGTGAATAAACTATTCCTGAGGAAGAAGTTGTACTCTTTGAGAATGTAGGAAGGAGGGTCTGTAGCTAATCATTTGAACGCATTTAATATGTCGATTGCTCAATTAACATTTGTTGGTGTAAAAATTGAAGAAGAGGATCATTGTATGCTTCTATTGTGTTCTTTGCCAGACTCTTGGGATCATCTAGTGATGGCTATTGGGAGTACAACATCGAGTTTCAAGATGGAAGATGTTGTTGGTTCTTTGCTATCAGAAGAGATGAGAAGGAAATCTTTTGAGATGGCGAAGGAAGCTCTTTCTATCAGAGGAAGATCAAAAGAGAAAGGAAAGATGAAGGACAAGAAATTGAAATCGAAATCAGAGGGGAGATCAAAGTCTCCTGGCAAGAAGTCCAAGGTGAGATGCTAGAATTGTGGGCAACATGGTCATGTCTGAAAGGATTGTAAAAAAGAAGTGCTCTTCCGATAACGATTCTTCTCAGGTTGATTCAAATGCCTTCATTGTTGCCTTGGCTACATAGGCATTAGATGATGTCTGGCTGATTGATTCTGGAGCATCTTTTCACATGACATCTCATAGAGACTGGTTCATGAAGTATGAATAATACAATGGTGGAAAGGTGTACTTGGCAAGTGATTCAGCTTTGGAAATAGTTGGTTGTGGAAGAGTCAGAATACAGTTCCCTGATGGAAAAGTGAAGGGGATCAAGGATGTTATGCACATACCAGGTATGGCTCGAAATCTACTGTCTGTCAGTAAGCTGAATGATATTGGAGTACAAGTCGCGTTCTCTGGAAATGGTTGCAAGATGACTAGAGGTTCAATGGTGCTAGCTAGGGGTGCTCGTATTGGTACCTTGTACAAGCTAGATGCGCATGTTGTTCAATGTAACAGTGTCTCTGGAAAGTCACAGAAAGCTACTTAGGGAGGTAAAGAGGGAAATATCCATAATTATGTAAACTCTATGGAAGTAAAACTTCCAGTAGAGAAGACTATGCTCTAGAATCATAGGCTAGGCCACATTGGAGAGAAAGGTTTAAAAACCTTGAAGAATAAAAACCTGGTTGAGGGGCTTGATGATTGCAATCTCGAATTTGAATTATATGAGCATTGTATATATGGAAAACAACACCATGTTTCTTTTTATTCCATTCCTCACAAATCTTCTAGTTCGCTAGATTATGTTCATTTGGATGTGTTTGGTCCAGTGAATGTTCCTTCTTTTTGTAAATCAAGATACTATGTGTCATTTATTTATGATTATTCAAGAAGATCATTTGTATATTTTCTAAAAAGTAAATTACAAGTGTTCAGTTGGTTTAAGGAATTTTAAAACCTTGTAGAAAATTAGATTGGAAGAAAAATAAAACGCTTAAGGACTGATAATGGTGGTGAATTATGTTCTGATGAATTTGAAAGATACTATAAAGACCATGGAATTAAAAGACATAAGACTACACCTTATACTCCACAACAAAATGGAGTTCTAGGAAGGTTCAATAGGATAGTGATGGAGAGAGCATGAAGTATGTTGAGTAGTGCTGGCTTGGAGGAGAAGTTTTGGGATGAGGCTATATCTACTGCATGTTACCCAATAAATCATTCTCCAAACTTTTCTCTTGTTGAGAAAACACCTTTGGAAGCGTGGTCTGGTAAAAATCCCTCTCTTAGACATATTCGAGTCTTTGGCTGTGAAGCATATGTATATGTGCCAAATGAGAAAAGATCTAAGTTGGAGAACAAGGTTGTCAAATGTATTTTTATTAGCTATAGTACTAGCATAAAAGGATACAAGCTTTGTAATCCTAATATGGAGAAGGTTGTATACAACAAAAGTTTAATCTTTCATGAGTTGAAGCCTTCTACCTTGGATCTGTAGTCAGAGACAAAGTCTGAAAACAATAAGAATGTAGTTATAATTCCTCCAACACCAGAGAAAGATGAATTGAAAATTCAAAATGTACTTGAAACTGAGGAGAGCTCAAGCAATTCTAAAAGTTCAAAAGAAGAACAACCTCAACCTCGGCCATTGAGGAGGTCAACTCATGAAAGAAAATGACTTGATAGGTATGGGTTCTCCTTGATATACTCTACTTGTGCCTATGCTTTGATTTCTAGAACTGATGAGCCTAGGACTATAAAAGAGGCAATTAAGATGTTTGATTCAGACTCTTGGTTGGAAGCCATGAATGAAGAGATGGCATCATTAGAGAAGAACGATACCTAGAGTTTGGTGCCCTTGCCTGAAGGAAAAAAAGTTGTGGGCTGTAAATGGGTATTTAAGAAGAAGATTGGTCTGGATGGCAGTGTGGAAAGGTACAAGGCGAGATTGGTTGCAAAGGGTTATTCCTAGGTCGAGGGAATTGATTATGGGGAGATTTTTTCTCCTGTAGCAAAGCTGAAATCTATCAGATTTCTTTTGTCACTTGTAGTAGCATATGACTTAGAGGTTGAATAGATGGATGTGAAGACAACATTTTTTCATGGTGATCTTGAAGAAGAAATCTATATGTCCCAACTTGAGCACTTTGTTGAAAAAGGTAAAGAAAAACTGGTATGCAAGTTAAAGAAATCTCTATATGGGTTAAAGCAATCACCTAGAATGTAGTACCAGAAGTTTGATACTTTTTTATTGTCTTTGGGATTTGTGAGATCAAAATATGATCATTGTGTCTATTATAAAGTTGAAAGTGATCGAGTGCTTATTATTGCTCTCTATGTTGATGATATGTTGTTCATAGGCAATAGTAAGCTAATGATTTAACATCTTAAGTCTCAGTTGTCTACTAAGTTCGAAATGAAAGATCTTGGTGCAGCAAGGTATATTCTGGGGATGGAGATAACCAAGGATAGGAAGAATAGAAAACTTTCACTCAGTCAGAGTAAGTATATCAAGACTGTTTTAGAGAGATTTTGGATGAATGATTGCAAGCAGCTAGTTGTTCCAGTCTTGCAGGGAACAAAGCTATCTATTAAAGACTGCCCTAAATCTCCTACTAAGATGGAGGACATGACCAGTGTACCCTATGCTAGTGTTGTTGGAAGTCTTATGTATGCAATGGTCTATACAAGGCCAGAAATTTCCCAAGTAGTGGGAGTTCTTAGTTGATTTATGGAAAATCCTAGAAGAATACATTGGGATGCTATGAAAAGAGTATTCAGATATCTGAAGGGAACTTTAGAATATGCTTTGTGTTACCATGGTAACTTGGTTGAATCACAAAAGACTCTCAACATTCATGGTTATGTAGATTCTGATTGGGCAGGGGACATTGACAACAGGAGGTCCACCAATGGATACATTTTCATGATGAATGGTGGTGCAGTGAGTTGGATGAGTAAGTGGTAAGTTGTAGTCACTTTTTCCACTATGGAGGTTGAATATATGGCAACTACACATGCTTGTAAAGAAGTAGTTTGGTTGAAACATTTTTGTTCTAACATTGGTTTTGATGTAGGGAAAATAACTATTTTCTGTGACAGTTAGAGTGCAATTTTTCTGGAAAAGAATCCTACTTTCCATGCTAGGACGAAACATATAGATGTATAATACCACTTTGTAGGAGATATGGTGGAGGATGGACAGTTTAGTTTGGAAAAATTTGATACTCTAGAGAATGTTGCAGATGCATTGACAAAGCCAGTGAGCACAGACAAGTTCAGGTGGTGTTCCAGTTCAATGGGCCTTAGTGCCCATGATTTTCAGTAAGTTTTTTTGTGCTCTAGAGGTGCCTGTGTGATCTTCGTCAAGTGAGAGATTGTTAGAAATATATGCCTAAATCATCAATGGCTATAACCTCTATTGGAGCCAAGTCGGTGTGACATCTTTTGTGTCTAGTTGACTAGCAGTTTGAATCTTGTTGAATAGTTCAGGTCGTCATGACCTTGCTTCTGTCTCACCGAATGATCCTATTGCTATGACATGTTGTGTTCGGTGTGACAGTACATTCATATCAGGTCTCGGGGTGAAGTCTCAGTGAGAATGGAAGGTCACGTTGATGGGGATACACTTGGGGTCTTTGTGGTGACTCAAAGACTTCAGTATGAAGTCTTGGCGATCGATGGAGAGTCTCGCCAATAGTATGTGACACTCGGGGTGACATGGGATGTTCGCTATGACCTCTCGGTGAAAGCGGTAGACCATTTAGTGGAAGCTTTTTCTTTTGGTATGACGTCTCACCGACTCGTGGGGTCTTGCCGATAGTAGTATGGCTTCGAAGTAACATAAGAGATCTCGATGAAACCTCTTGGTGACAATTCAATGTCTTAGAAATGGATGGGTTCCAATGGAAATGCTAATGTTTCGGTATGACTTAGGGCCTCGGTATGAAGTCCTGGCGAAAGCGATGAGTCTTGCCAACTGGTGGATGCACTCGGATTAACTTGAAGGCTCGACATGAGGTCCTGGTGAGAGCGGTATGTCCTGCCGATAGAATGACTCTTCGGTGTGACTTAGGATATTGATATGTGGTCTCACCAAAGAGCGATAGTCTTGCTGAAAGGAAAACTAAAGTTGATGAAACTTGTGAGCTTGGTAAAACATCTTGGTGATAAGGATGACTCTTGGCGATATCAATAGTGAAGACTTTGTGGCATCGGGGAGACACTGTTAGTGTCTCACCGATATGCCAACAAAGTTTGAACACCTTTGACCTTTTGACCAGCCTATGTGGTGAATCAATGGCCAATCAGAGGAGCCAAATTGGAACCATTGGAAGATAGTTTGTTGTGGAAGTTCTGTGAGGAAGCTCGATAGACAAGAACGACATGAATACATTCTGTAATTTTGCAGAGGTTTGGCTGGTTTGAAGAACAATTGGGTGAACTGTTCAAATTGTATCAGAGTGATTTCTATTCTGTAAAGATTGTAACTTGAAGGTTCCTATACAAGTTTGATCATTGTGAAAGCTGTTGTAATTTGGCATCAGAAAGATAAGTCAGAACTCTGTATGTAATTATTTGTTACTGTAATACAAAGTGACTTCTCTTGGTGTGGTGGGTTTTTCTCCCGTAAGTGTTTTCCCATGTAAATATGGTGTTCATATGTGTGTATATTTCTCTGTTTCTATTATCTATTTCAAGTGCATCTTAATTGGACTGTAATTGTAAAATTTAAAAGTCTTTGCATTCTTCCTTGAGGTTTTGATGTTAGGAGAGTTGTTTCCGCACCTTTACTTTCCTTACAACTACAAGCAACTAATGAGAAATTCAATTTAGTTTGGGACACCATAGGCAAGGTTACAAAAAAAAATTCTTGGTTGAATTCATGATTGTTTACTACTCTTTGTATTGCATTTGATTTTGTGATTGTTTACCGATTCGTGGCCTAACCAGTCCAGGCAACCTCTAAATTGTCCCATCATTATAAATTGTAAAACCTTTGAGAAACCAACAAAAAATTTTACCCTACCCATTTGAGCTTTGGCTTAAAATATTATAGCATGAAGTGAGGATGTTACCATATTCTTTCCCTAACCTAGGTGTCAAGGAAATAGTGAACTGCTTGGAAAATATGGGAATTGGGTCAATCACTATTGAGCAACTACTAAAAATAAACGCAGAAACTGCTTGGTTTTTCCTAGTCATGCCATAGTCACTGATGCCATGACAAATTCATGCAAGATTGCATTATGAAAGAGTTTTCATGATAAGGTTATCAACACTAAGAAAACCCAATGAACATATTTTCCCTAGGTTATCAACACTAAGCAAACCCAGTGAACATATTTTCCCACAAAACAAAACTTTCATACCACGAATTGGACAAAAACTTTCATACCTAACAATGTGTACTTCATTTTCCTCCACATACTAGATGAAAATAATTTTCCCTAAGTTACCTCAAAATGTCACCTAATGGAGGAAAGTGAGCATTGTTAGCAAACTCTAGCCACAATGAGGTAATTCATTGTCAATTTATAGATTTTTAAATGTTTCCATTGTTTCTTTGAATTTTACTTTTTAGTTTTTTATTTCTAAATTTAAAAGAAGAAATATAATTTAAAAAAATATATATAGGGATATGAGATTGACAAAGATAAAGAGGAATTGGCTTCCATATTGGGGGTAGAGGCAGTGGAAAAATTGGTTAATGTGGACGGGACAACACTTGCCAAATACATAGAAAAACAATCTATTAACGCCCCTCAAACATTGCAAAAACAAATCAATTATGTCAAAGGGAATCAATTGATTCCCCAAATAGTCCTGGATAAAGCAAAATATCTAGGAGGAAATTAGTGACAGTAAACTCTAAGAATGTGGAACAGGGAGCAAAGACTTCCACTCCTAGGACACAAACTTCTTCCACCACACCATGTTTTCAATCTTGCATTGGTAGCTACAATACGAAGATAGAATACAAGGTGGTTTCAGGGGAAGTCCAAATGACAAATACTAGGAAAATGTTTTTGAATAGGTTTCCTTCAACGGTTCAAAGACCATCTACATTTTCCATTCTCAAAGATACCCATGCACTTGAAAAAATTAGTTATCCATGACATGGAGAATGAATTTGGCACAAGTTGGTTTGTAAAGAAGATAAAGCTATCAATGTCTCAAAACTGCAAGTGATTTTGGTGCAACCCAACAAAGAATATAAAAAAAATCCCTCCTGAGCTAAGGTAGAAAAAAATTCCAATTGATGTAAGTGTGAAAGTATGGAGAGAGCTTGTAAAAACATATGAGAAGTCCAATGCACGAAAGAAGTTTGGTGAGGAGAGTACGTAGGTATTTGAATTTTCTCATAAGATTATATCAAATTTATTAAACGATATTTAAATTTTATTTGTGCATAGTTAAATTGAATTAGTATATGTTTCAGGACAAGGCCTCCAAGGCTAGGCTTGAGAAACTTTGTGCCACACATCGTAGTAGCCAGAAAGGTTTACAAGCCTTGATCTATACATTTGTAAGTATATTTAATAAGTTAAATGATTTTTTTTAATTTCATTGGAAAAAGTAAATGATTGCATATTAATTAGTTTAACTAGTTCATGTGCCATGTTTTGACAGGAGGAGAAATATGGCCGCCACCCAAAGCAATTTGAAAAGAATATGTTAGAAAAAAAAGTGGAATGATTTTTTAATCTAGATGGAGAATGAGGTATCAATAGTTGAGTTTCAATAACTTAGTTGGATATTGTTGTGTTAATATGTCAATTTGTATCTCTTGTTTTGAGTTGTTTATTGATGCATACAATGAGTAAATAGAGCTCAAATCTTATGATTACAAGATGATCATTTATGTGTATGAATAAATAGTAGAAGGATGTAGATGAACTGAATTCATCTAACTTTATGCCTCTTGGCAGGAATTCCTCTTGAATCTCTAATATCACTTGCACAAGACTTTCCTGTAGCTTTTACCTTTCGTTGTCGCCTTTCCTCTTCACTCTTAGACTCATCTCCTTTTTCCTTATCTACATTTCTGGCTTTGGCTTCTAATTCATCCCATATTTTACCTTCCTCCTCTTCAAAATCTTCTTCTTCTTCGTCCTCCTCTGACTCCACAAGAGATTCATCTTTTAAACCTTCCTCATCTTATTATAATTCTTCTTCTACATCAAAGGGTTCATATCCTTGATCTGATTCTTCTAAACTGTCAAAATCCAAATCACTAGCTTCCATATTCAAAAATTCCAAACCAACATCTTTAATAAATTTATCTGGATCATCAGTAATATTCGTCAAAATTGGCCACTAGTTCAAGTTCATTTTGCTTTCATAATACTTTATATCCATGGAGTTCAGCCATTCCTTGATGCCATCAAGCAAATATTGAGGAATGACGTACATATGGAGTACATCCCACTTGAAGTCTTTGAAAACAATAGCCATATCAAATTCCTTTTTCCCAAGTCCTACTTTCTCAAGGTTAACAATCTCAATCTCACTAATAGTGATTACTAAGAAAGGTAATTCCACCAACTCTACCAAATAGTTTACCATAAGAACAATAAAAGCAGAGGCTTTGAAAGGAACTCCATGAAAACCAAGCTCTCTAAATAGTATATCAAAATCTAGTTCAAAATATTTTAGATGAGGCTGCTCCCATAGCTCTCTTACTTGCTTAACAAATCCTTGAAACTCTATATTGATTTTATTTTTCCTATCCCTCTCTTGTTGTTCTTCCTCAATTTCATAAGCATCATACATTAACCTTATTTCCCCTCCTAAAGTTTGGACCACATCCATTACCTCCACATAAAACTAAACATCCTTGGTCTTCTTGGTTCCCATACCATGATATGGTTATGCAAATGAAAATGAAGCAAAGTAACCATCTCCTTATCCGTTCTCTAGAAGAATGCATGTTTAATGTTTTGATACATGATATCAACTCTCTCTTCTGCTCTCATGATTGAATAGTGAAATCCAGTATGGTGGGCCTCCAGAGTTCCATTCATCTTTCTTCCTCTTCCACCAAATATTGGCCTGATCCACACATCTACCAGCCTAATTATCTTCTTTTTTTTGAAAGATGAAGTTTCTCCTAAGTCACCAATGTAGCTCTCTCTGCCTTTTTAGACTCTTTCATTGCTACAAATCATCCCTAGGATTTAATCATTTGTACCACATAGTTGATGTTCTTTGAATCCTTGCATCTAAAGTAAATTTCCTTAACATAAATACTACTAGGGAATTTTAATGTTGCCATTGTAGTTGGAATTAAACCTGATACTTGCAACATTGAAAATTATCCTTATATAAGAATTCCCTCCATCTTGTTAATTGGATTGTAACACTCTTGATGGTGGCTACATGAAATATGATTCTAATTCCTCTTCTAAATCAGAGGGTTCATATCCTTGATCTAAATCTTCTAAATTATCAGAATTAGAATCACTAGCTTCCATATTCAAAAATTCCCAATTGACATCTTCAATAAATTTATTTGGATCATCAATAAAAGTCTTCAAAATTGGCTGCTAGTTCAAGTTCATTCTTCTTTCATAATACTTTATATCCATGGAGCTCAGCCATTCCTTGATACCATCAAGTGAAGATTGAGGAATGGTGTACATGTGAAGTACATCTTGCTTGAAGTCTTTGAAAACAATAGCCATATCAAATTCCTTTTTCCCAAGTCCTGCTCTCTCAAGGTTAACAATCTCAATCTCACTAATAGAAATTACTAAGAAAGGTAATTCCACCAACTCTACCAAATAGTTTAGCATAGGAACAATAAAAGAAGAGGCTTTGAAAGGAAATCCATGAAAACCAAACTCTTTAAATGGTATATCAAACTCTAGTTCAAAATATTTTAGATGAGGCTTCTCCCATAGCTCTCTTACTCACTTGAAAATCCTTGAAACTCTGTATTGATTTTATTTTTCTTGTCCCTCTCTTGTTGTTCTTCCTAAATTTCATTAGGATCATACATTGACCTTCTTGCCCCTCCTAAAGTTTGGACCACATCCATTACCTCCACATAAAACTAAACATCCTTGGTCTTCTTGGTTCCAATGCCATGATATGGTTATGCAAATGAAAATGAAGAAAAGTAATCATCTCCTTATTCGTTACCTAGAAGAATGCATGCTTAATGTTTTGATACATGATATTAGCTCTATGTTCTGCTCTCATGATTGAATAGAGAAATATAGTATGGTGGGCCTCCAGAGTTCTAGTCATCTTTCTTCCTCTTCCACCAAATTTTGGCTTGATCCTCATGTCTTCCAGTCTAATTGGCTTTGTTTTGGAAAGATGAAGTTTCTCCTGAGTCACCAATGTAGCTCTCTCTTCCTTTTTAAACTCTTTCATTGCTATAGATAATCTCTAGGATTTAATCATTTGTACCACATGGTTTATGTTCTTTGAATCCTTGCATCTAAAGGAAATTTCCTTAACATAAATACTGCTAAGGAATTTTAATGTTGTCATTGTAGTTGGCATTAAAGCCGATACTTGCAACATTGAAAATTATCCTTATATAAGAATTCCCTCCATCTTGTTAATTGGATTGTAACACTCTTGATGGTGGCTACATGAAATATGATTCTAATTCCTCTTCTACATTAGAGGGTTCATATCCTTGATCTAAATCTTCTAAATTATCAAAATCAGAATCACTAGTTTCCATATTCAAAAATTCCCAACCAACATCTTCAATAAATTTATTTGAATCATCTGTAATAGTCTTCAAAATTGGCCGCTAGTTCAAGTTCATTTTTATTTCATAATACTTTATATCCATGGAGTTCAGCCATTCCTTGATACCATCAAGTGAAGATTGAGGAATGGTGTACATGTGAAGTACATCTTGCTTGAAGTCTTTGAAAACAATAGCCATATAAAATTCCTTTTGCCCAGGTCCTACTCTCTCAAGGTTAACAATCTCAATCTCACTAATAGAAATTACTAAGAAAGGTAATTCCACCAACTCTACCATACAGTTTACCATAGGAGCAATAAAAGTAGAGGCTTTGAAAGGAACTCCATGAAAACCAAGCTCTCTAAATGGTATATCAAACTCTAGTTTAAAATATTTTAGATGAGGCTTCTCCCATAGCTATCTTACTCACTTGAAAAATCCTTGAAACTCTGTATTGATTTTATTTTTCTTGTCCCTCTCTTGTTGTTCTTCCTCAATTTCATTAGGATCATACATTAACCTTCTTGCCCCTCCTAAAGTTTGGACCACATCCATTACCTCCACATAAAACTAAACATCCTTGGTCTTCTTGGTTACCACGCCATGATATGGTTATGCAAATGAAAATGAAGAAAATTAATCATCTCCTTCTCCGTTGTTTGGAAGTATGCATGCTTAATTTTTTGATACATGATATCAGCTCTCTCTTTTGCTCTCATGATTGAATAGTGAAATCCAATATGGTGGGCCTCTAGAGTTCTAGTCATCTTTCTTCCTCTTCCACCAAATGTTGGCCTAGTCCACACGGCTGCTAGCCTAATTGGCTTTATTTTTGAATGATGAAGTTTCTCCTGAGTCGCCAATGTAGCTCTCTTTGCCTTTTCAGACTCTTTCATTGCTACAAATCATCTCTAGGGTTTAATCATTTGTACCACATGGTTGATGTGCTTTGAATCCTTGCATCTAAAGGAAATTTCCTTAACATAAATACCGTTAGGGAATTTTAATGTTTCCATTGTAGTTGGCATTAAAGCCAATACCTACAACATTGAAAATTATCCTTATATAAGAATTCCCTCCATCTTGTTAATTGGCTTATAACACTCTTGATGGTGGCTACATGAAATCTTATTTTGATTCCTCTTCTACATTAGAGGGTTGGTATCCTTGATCTAAATCTTTTGAATTATTAGAATTAGAATCACTAGCTTCCATATTCAAAAATTCCCAACCAACATCTTCAATAAATTTATTTGGATCATCAATAATAGCCTTAAAAATTGGCCACTAGTTCAAGTTCATTCTGCTTTCATAATACTTTATATCCATGGAGTTCAACCACTCCTTGATTCCATCAAGTGAATATTGAGGAATGGCATCAATGTGGAGTACATCCCACTTGAATTATTTGAAAATAATAGCCATATCAAATGCCTTTTTCCCAAGTCATACTCTCTCAAGGTTAACGATTTCAATCTCACTAATAGTGATTACTAAGAAAGGTAATTCCACCAACTCTACCAAATAGTTTACCATAGGAATAATAAAAGCAGAGGCTTTGAAAGGAGCTCCATGAAAACCAAGCTCTCTAAATGGTATATCAAACTCTAGTTCAAAATTTTTTAGATGAGGCTAGTTCCATAGCTCTCTTACTCGCTTGACAAATCCTTGAAACTTTGTATTGATTTTATTTTTCATGTCCCTCTCTTGCTATTATTCCTCAATTTCATCAAGATCATACATTTACCTTCTTGCCCCTCCTAAAGTTTGGACCAAATCCATTACCTCCACATAAAACTGGACATCCTTGGTCTTCTTGGTTCCCACACTGTGATATGGTTATGTAAATGAAAATGAAGCAAAGTAATCATCTCCTTCTCTATTGGCAAGAAGAATGCATGCTTAATGTTTTGATACATGATATGAACTCTCTCTTCTACTTTGATGGTTAAATACAAAAATTCATTATGGTGGGCCTCCAGAGTTCTAGTCATCTTTTTTCCTCTTCCACCAAATGATGGCTTGATCCACATGTATGCCAACCTAATTGACTTTGTTTTTGAAAGCTGACGTTTCTCCTAAGTTACCAATGTAGCTCTCTCTGCCTTTTCAAACTCTTTCATTGCTACAGATCATCTTTTGGATTTAATCATTTGTACCACATGGTTGATGTGCTTTGAATCCTTGCATCTAAAGGAAATTTCCTTAACATAAATATTGCTAGGGAATTTCAATGTTTCCATTGTAGTTGGAATTAAAGTCGACACCTACAAAATTGAAAATTATCCTTATATAAGAATTCCCTCCATCTTATTGGCTTGTAACACTCTTGATGGTGGCTACATGAAATCCTATTTTGATTTCTCTTCTACATCAGAGGTTCATATCTTTGATCTGACTCTTCTAAATTATCAAAATCAAAATAACTAGCTTCCATATTCAAAAATTCCCAACCACCATCTTCAATAAATTTATCTGGATCATCAATAATACTCTTCAAAATTGGTTGCCAATTCAAGTTCATTATGCTTTCATAATACTTTACATCCATGGAGTTCAGCCATTCCTTGATGCCATCAAGTGAAGATTGAGGAATGGCATCAATGCCGAGTACATCCTGCTTGAATTCTTTGAAAATAATAGCCATATCAAATGAATTTTTTCAAGTCATACTCTCTCAAGGTTAATAATCTCAATCTCACTAATAGTGATTACTAAGAAAGGTAATTCCACCAACTCTACCAAATAGTTTACCATAGGAACAATAAAATTAGAGACTTTGAAAGGAACTCCATGAAAACCAAGCTCTCTAAATGATATATCAAACTCTAGTTCAAAATATTTTAGATGATGTTGCTCCCATAGCTCTCTTACTCGCTTGATAAATCTTTGAAATTCTGTATTGATTTTATTTTTCCTATCCCTCTCTTGTTGTTCTTTCTCAATTTAATAAAGATCATACATTGACCTTCTTGCCCCTCCTAAAGTTTGGACTACATCCATTACCTCCATATAAAACTATACATCCTTGGTCTTCTTGGTTCCCACACCGTGATATGGTTATGCAAATGAAAATGAAGCAAAGTAATCATCTCCTTCTCAGTTGGCTAGAAGAATGCATGCTTAATGTTTTGATACATGATATCAACTCTCTCTTCTTCTCTCATGGTTGAATACTAAAATCCATTATGGTGGAGCTCCAGAGTTCCATCCATCTTTCTTCCTCTTCCACCAAATGTTGGCTTGATCCACAAGTCTGCTAGCCTAATTGGCTTTGTTTTTGAAAGTTGAAGTTTCTCTTGATTCACCAGTATTAGCTATAACTTTTTTGAAATTTTATTATGGTATGTGCACTTTGATACGATGTAATATACTTATGGTTTCATCTCATATGTTGTAATACTAGATATATAATAGAAAAATAAATTATTGCTTGAAATAAATAATAACTTTTCATTCTAATTTTTTTTTTTTGCAGAACACAAGTCTTCCAGAAGATCAAGATGACCCTCAACATGATATAGATCCACAAATTATTGGTTCTACCAGTACAAATCACATGGCAGAGGATGATGATGATGCAAATATGGAAGACACCAAGGCCGACAAAAATGATGATGACAAGATGACGAAGATGACGATGATGATCATGATGGTGATGATGATGATGAGAAAGTTGGTATATTGTTATTCATGATCAAATAGACTACATCATGGATCATTGTTGATATATTGTTATGATGACACTTTTCATGGTTACTATCATATGTATCATTTTCACGGCCTACAGTACTATATTATTAAGTTGTATCATATTGACATGTATCATTTTCACTATATCATTTGGACATGTATCATCTTGACTTGTATCAATTTGTGTTACATAATTTATCAATTTTATTTATATCAATTGTACATGTATCATTTTGACATGTTTTTGATGTACTGCCATATTTGACTTTCACTTGTTTTAGTTATATATGATGATGATCTTATTAGTATTGACTTGTCAATTTATATATATTAAAAGTGGTCGATGATTTTTGGATGGATATTTATTATGTATGATGATTTTAATTTACTACTCAGGATGGATGTTGTCAAATTCAATTTAATTATAGATTTTGACTCACTTTTTTTAATTATAGATGATGGTCATGTCACAATAATAGTTCAAGCGGTGATGAAAGGTAAAATTAGTGCTTGGCACCTCCATAATGTAATTGAACAAATCAAAGAAGTGCTAAGCTCTTTTGCAATTTTTGCGATAAGCCACATTAAAAGAGGTTATAATGTGGAAGTAGATGTCTTATCTAAATGGACTTTAAATTTATGTGAAATGAGGGAATTCAAGTTGGAGGATTTTAGAGGTGTTAAGTTAGTAGACGTAGGTGAAAACATAGGAGAGGACAACACCTTAAATGAATAAGGTGGCAAAGTGAGCGGAGTAGGTTTCACATGACAAGCAAAGGCAAGGGTGGCAGGCGGTGGTGAAGTAGTGCTTCATTAATAGAAGTGTGGGCAATCCAAGATGGTGTTAAATGTAAGCCCTCAATTAAGATGTGTTGATTGCATTTGGAAAGGGTCAAGAAAAACTCTGCAACAAACTTTGGTGGTGGTGGCCCTAGTTGTCAGGAGAAATGGAAGCCAATTTCACCTTCTAGTCATGAAGATCTTTGGGCCCATTTTATGGAGAGGCGTCTGAAAAATGACTGCAAGGCCTTTTCCTTGTTGATGATGAGCGGCTAGTGCAATGTGAAAAAATTATTTATGGCAAGGATTTTGGATCTCTGAAACATAGATACCAAACCAACATGGACATTTACTCCTTAATTGCAACATGGGGATTCGATTTAGGTGAACCAATGGAAATGGCGAGGATGGTGATGCAAAAAAATATTGTACATGAAGATTTTTTGGTAGGCATGGAGTCCATTCTCGAATGGGCGGTTTTGGGTGTAGGTTTAGATTATTTTAAAGGACTAGTAGATGATGAAATTAAGGAGCTCTATAGGAGACAAGGGCTCAAACCCTTTATTCATTGTCCCGAAGGAAAATACAAAGCTCGTTGTCATGAGGAAGCACATTTCTCATGGAAAGCACTCAAACTCTTCATCAAACTCATGGAGGTTGATGAAGTTCTGGCATTTACAAAGGCGGAGATCCAGGGATTGGAAGCAAAAAGGAAGTGCCAAAGAAGAATTCAGGGAAGTGGCAAAAGAAGAAGCCTCTAAAGGAGATAGCCAAGCATCTATTGGGTCTAGGTAGAGCTCATTAAGACTGGTCATGTTTTTTTGTGTCTAATTTTGAATTCTCCCTCTACTTTTGTCATATTAAAGCATGCAACTCTGAACATTGTTAATTGTGGTTATTTTTTGTAAACATTTTACTAGTAAACAGTTATAGGGGTTATGGGGTTTATTTAATGTTTGAATCTACATGTTAAGGTTCCTATGGTTTTTGTCATTTGTTGTGGAATTTTGATGGGTAATGATACTAAAAAATAGATATACTTTTTTATCTTTACAAACAATACAAAAAAATCATGTTACTGACCCAAAAAAAATAATTATCTTGTTATTTAATCATATGAGTTAAATAATTAAATTACTTAGTCTATAATCATATGATTTATTTAAGAGGAACAATATATTTAACTAATTAAATTGAAATAAAACATATTAAATTAATAAATGGAAGAAAAAGATAAGCATTTTTAGAATTAAAAAAGGAAGCAACAATGGAAACCAAAATAGAAGCAAACCAAAAGCAATCTTGGAAGCAAAATTGGAAGCAAAACCATAAGCAAACATGGAAACAAAACTGGAAGCAAAATTGGGAGAAAACTTGGAAGCAAACTTTGAAGCAAAACTGGAAGCAAAATCCAAAGCAAAACTGGAAGCAAACCTAGAAGCAAAACTGGAAGCAAACATGGAAGCAAAACCAAAAGAAAAACTAGAAGAAAAACCAAAAGCAAAACTAGAAGCCAACCTAGAAGCAAACTTGGAAGCAAAACCAGAAGCAAAAATAGAAGCAAAACCAAAAGCAAAAATGGAAGCAAATTCAGAAGCAAAAACGGAAGCAAACCTAGAAGCAAAATTGGAAGCAAAATTGGAAGCAAAATTGGAGGCAAAACTAGAAGCATAGCTGGAGGAAAAATTAGAAGCAAAATTGGAAGCAAACCTAGAAACAAAATTGGAAGCAAAACTAGAAGAAAAAATGGGAGTAGACATAGAAGAAAAACTGGAAGCCAAATTGGGTGCCAATTTAGGCACTATTTTTGACACTATTTCTTGGTGCTATTTTAGGCGCTAACAAAGGCACTATTTTTTGTGCTATTTCTTGGCACTATTTTAGGCACTAATGGGGGTGCTGTGATTTTTCAGTGCTAACTCTGATGCAACATCTAACACAAAATCCAATGCAAAAGTTGACACTGAGATGGCCATGCCTATTTGTGCCAAGTTTAGCACTAGCCAAATCGCCTGATTCATGAACTAAAATACACTAAAATCTGATGTTCTTTAAGGAACTATTTGCCTGTTCTATTGTAGTGGATCTAGAAAATATATGCTCAATGAATGATGTAACAAAAGACAATGTACTTGTTAGGTTCCTTTCCACTTCTCTTAATGGTAAGGAATTGCAGTGGTATAGAATATAGCCACCCAACTCCATTCACAATTGGGATGAGTTAGGTGAGAAATTTTTCAAGCATTTTCAAGAAAAAACTGACCACTTATCCCTTGTAATACAATTGACAGCGATTAAAAGAGCACCTCATGAATTCATGAGTGAATTTAATTATAGATTTCAAAGGACTTGGGATAGAACCCCTACCTTGGTGAAACCTTCTCCTGAGTATCCTTTCCTATATTTATTAATAGCTCTTAACAGTGATGTAGCCATTATGATTCAGTCCATGGGAGGATTCACTTTACGTTGTGCATATGATATTTCCATAAGGGTAGAAAATTTCTTGATACAAGCTAGGAAGATAGCTCTTAGGCCACCAATGCCTTTATTTTTAGAGCTTCCTTCCCACCCAACATTAGCCCCTATCCCAATAGCTCCTATTCTAGTGGTTTCCATAAGTAAACCGTCTACTTATGTTGTACTTCTAGAAGATTGGGACACCTTGCTCCAAAGTATGAATAATGAGTTAGTATCAATGAAGAGGCAACAAGATCAAAATAATAGGCCCTATTAGCCTCTAGGTCAAGGTTATTAGCAAAATAGGCCACCTTATCAAGGACAAAATCAGTGGAATCATACCAAGTCCATGAATAACATACATCCACCTACTACCAACACTACTAAGGCCCTAGTCCCAGTGCAAAATAATCTAGCCCAAGAGCAAGAACTTGGTGTTACTACAACAAATCCTTTTGATTAGCTCCCTTTTTTGCTCCATTTTTTGCTTCCACCCACAGTTTTAATGTATTTTTCTCCATTTTTTTGAAAAATTTGATGCTATTTATTGGGATGGTGCAATTTTTGGAATTTTTTGCCCCAATCAGAACAAGTAGGCACTAAATTAGGTGCAAATTAGTGCCTAAATTAGAGGCCAAATTAGCACCTAAATTACACCTACATTAGCGCCTAATTTAACGCCTAATTTAGGGCCTTCTTTAGAGCCTACTTTAGTGCCTATTTTAGCACCTAATTGAGCTCCTAATTTTTTTGATCTAACAAGGATTAAGGGTTAAGGGTGTTAGAACAAAAAATCCTTCCCCAATATTCACTAGCCTTCAATTGCTTTCCTACATTTCACTTGCATCAAAAGATCTACTGCCTTTGATTTTTCATTGTATTTAACATGAAATGCAACAATTTTTGTGACAAGATCCATACTTTCACTATCATTCCCTTTGTATATACCCATTTATTCCTCCAAATAGTCATAAACAAAGCAAGTTTTTCCTTTACCACAGTACTTTTTGTAGATTAAGGGTTGGGGGTTGAGGGATTAAGGGTTGAGGGTTGAGAATTGAGGGTTGAGGTTTTAATGTATAGGGTAGAGGGTTGAGGGTTTAAGGTTGAGGGTAGAGGGTTGAGGGCATATGGTTCAAGGATTAGGGTTGAGGGTCCAGTGTATAGGGTAGAAGGTATAGGGGTTGAGGGTAGAGGGTAGAGGGTTGATGGATTACGGGTTAAGGGCTGAGGGATTAGGGTAGAGAGTTTCATGGGTTTAAGGGTTGAGGGATTAGGGTCAAGGGTAGAGGGTATTGGGTTGAGGGTAGAGGGTTTAATGGTTGAGGATTGAGGGTTGAGGGTTGAGGGATTAGGGTAGAGAGGGAGGGATGGAGGGAGGGGGAGATGGAGGGAGAAGTGAGATGGAGAGGAGAGAAGAGGAGGGAGGGACATAGATATATGAGGTTTGAGGATCCAATCTATAGGGTAGAGGGTTTAGAATTGAGGGTATAGGATGGAGAACCTATAGAGTTGATGGTTTATGTTATTGGGTTGAGGGTATAGGGTCGAGGGATTAGGGTTGAGGGTAGAGGGTTTAGGGTATAGGTTTGAGGATATATGGTTGAAGGATTATGGTTGAAGTTCCAATGTAGAGGGTAGAGGGTATAAGGGTTAAGGGTTGAGGGATTAAGGGTTGAGGGTTGAGAAATGAGGGTTGAGGGTTGAGGGTTCAATGTATAGGGTAGAAGGTTAAGGGTTTAAGGTTGAGGGTAGAGAGTTGAGGGTATATGGTTGAGGGATTAGGGTTGAGGGTCCAATGTATATGGTAGAGGGTATAAGGGTTGAGGGATTAGGGTTTAAGGGTTGAGGGTTGAGGGTAGAGAGTAGAGGGTTGAGGGTTTAAGGGTTGAGGGTTGAGGTATTAGGGTAGAGAGTTTACTTAGGTTTAAGGGTTTAAGGGTTGAGGGATTAGGGTTGATGGATTAGGGTCAAGGGTAGAGGGTATTGGGCATTGAGGGTAGAGGGAAGAGGGTTTAGGGTTGAGTGTTTAAGGGTTTAAGGGTTGAGAGTATAGGGTTGAGGGATTAGGGTAGAGAGGGATGGAAGGGGAGATGGAGGGAGAAGTGAGATAGAGAAGAGAGAAGAGGAGGGAGGGACAAAGATATATGAGGGTTGAGGATCCAATGTATAGGATAGAGGTTTGAGAATTGAGGGTATAGGGATGACGACCTAGAGGGTTGATGGTTTAGGGTATTGGGTTGAGGTTATAGGGTCAAGGGATTAGGGTTGAGGGTAGAGGGTAGAAGGTTTAAGTGTTTAGGGTTTAAGGGTTTAGGGTTGAGGGTTAAGGGTTGAGGGTAGAGGGTTTAGGGTATAGGTTTGAGGGTATATGGTTGAAGGATTAGGGTTGAGGGTCCAATGCAAAGGGTAGAGTGTTGGAACACAATGATCTACTGAGAGGGGGATGAATTAGTAGATACTAAAACTTTGACCTTCAAAACCTTTGTGTAGATTACTTTCTTAGATCCAAATACTTTAGAGCCTGCTTTAGTGCCTAATTGAGAGCCTAATTGTTTTTATCTAGAATGGATTAAGGGATTAAGGGATTAGGGGTGTTAGAATAAAAAATCCTTCCCCGATATTCACTGGCCTTCAATTGCTTTCCTACATTTCACTTGCATCAAAAGATCTATTTCCTTTGATTTTTCATTGTATTTAACATGAAATGCAACAATTTGTGTGACATGATCCATACTGTCACCAACATTCCCTTTGTATATTCCCATTTATTCCTATAGATAATCATAAACAAAGAAAATTTTTCCTTTACCACAGTATCACAACATCAAAATAAAGGAAGCATAGGATGGTGGCTTCTAAGCTAAAAAATAAGCCTTTACTGCCATGCTTCCAAGAGATTATATATCTTTTGCAGTAAAGTGGTACTCACCATGACCCCATGGGAAGAATTATAAGGCAATGTGGTAATGCAGTACCTACCACCATCCTGCATAAGGTGATTCAAATGAGTGTGGTAAGGAGGTAAACAGTAAGAAGATAAAGCATACACTACTATACCATCAGGAGGCTGAGCAACATATGCAGTAGAGCGATATACACCGCAACCCTACAATAAGAAGTGTTGAGCAAGGAGGTAGAGCAATAAGCATTGGAAGAAAAGTGGATGCCACAGTACCATGTGAGGTGGATAATATTGTTGCAGTAGAGCAATATACACTACAACCCCGCAGCAAGAGGTCTTATGCAAGGAGGTAGTGCAGTAAATAGTAGAAGGGAAGGTCAAAACACTGCCATATCGTAGCAAGTATAATAAGAGATAACAGTAGTATGGTAATTGTGGCATCATTACAATTTACAACAATAAATGCAGAAAATAATGTTAGTTGCCCTATCACCTCGACACAAGAATCCAACGGTGTAAAAATTAAATGCAAGGATTTGAGCTTGCTATGAAATTATTTTATGAAGAGTTGGCATTAAAATTGATATGACTAAATAATGCGCCATACAAAGACAAGCTATTTTTCCCAATATCGCACTCAATTGTCCTACACTAGCATGAAAGGAGCTAAGGATACGAGAAGAAGAAATCCTACTAGCATCAAATACTCGAGTAAGTGCACAAAAACTCTCTAAAAGAACTCTGTTAATATAAAAAATCTTTAAAGGTTTTGTCATTTGAATCCATAGTAGAGAAAATTGAAACATGCATCCTAAAAGAAAATAATTAAAAGTAAAAGAAAGCCTAAAATTAAAGGTGAAGTAAAGAAGAGACCACTCCATCAGTCCATATTTGATATACTTCCAGGGTCTACTAAAGAGGGTAATAAGAAGTTTCTCATGGACACCACACAAATTTGTAGGGATTCCCTCATTCCAAAATCTAGATGGGACCTATTTTGGTATTTTTACAGTAAGAGAAATGAGAAGATTCTAGTGTCAAACCCTTGGATATTGGATTTAGCAAGGTTGATTGTCCCAAATGTGTTTGTTGATGTAGAATTTATCAGACTACTAGCCAAAACTATCACTCAACTACCAAAATAGTAAGGTTTCCAAATGGCACAATATTGGTAGAAGTAACTAGAACAACCATCATTGAGTGTTTTGACTTAAACAAGTAGACTTTGACCAAGATAAACCTGCAGAAAAGTGAGGAGGATTATGTTAGGTTAAGGACTCATAGAATTGATGAGCTACCCCTATATATGAAAAGAGGCATTGGTAACATACCAATCCCCATCTCTACTACCACTACTAAACCATTTACTGTGACAGATTTTCAGTATTACTTTGTGAATACATATTTTTCTCTTTTCCAAGTGTTGGGGATGGATGCTCAAGATAAAATGCCAATAGGCCTAATGATGATGGCCATGAGAATTCAAAACCCTAAAACTAATATTGAATATGACTTTGCTTCATACCTTGAGAAGGTGTTAGATAATGAATTCTCCCAAGTTAAAGAGGATAGAGCACCAATTACATTCAAACACTATTCCATACTGTGTCATCTAATATTGTAGCAAAATAGGGACAATTGGACTAAAAGAATGGAATTGACTAGATTAGATGAATAAGGGAATCCCACACCTATCCATAAATGGTGCTATATTTACGACAGACAGTACAAGAATTCAAGCTTTGTTGTATTCTACAAAGAATTTATACATAGAATCCTCAGAGTTCTTGGGTATGCAATACCAAGATTGTCAACCAGGATGTTGTAACTATTGAGACCTTTGGCTTTAAGACCAAAGCAAGGTCATACACACAATTTTGGAGATTGGTTCTTCCTCTCGAAAGTTACAATAATAAGAGTTCATGGATGCCCTATTGCTCCACACATACTGCCAAAATTTGTGCCCCTTAGATTAGCATTTCTTGAATTTATGTGGCAAATGATGTGGATGGAGAAAGATGTAATGCACAAGCGGAATAAAGGAGCTTTCCTACCAAACCAAACCAAGTGTGACGATTGCACTATAGGCTCAGACACACTAGAGGAGTTACAATATTATTCGAAGACAAGATATGCATTGAATTTTGGAAAAGGAAGAGCCTTTGACCCTAAAAATCATATGAACAACAAAAGGCACAATCTTCTTACCAAAACAATAGTGGCACACCAAGTGGATTATGAAGAAGATGTCATAAGTAACTGCGTTACTTATAATGATGTATTTAGTAGAAGGAAAAAATGGGAATATATGAAGAACCTTGAAGAAAGGGAGAAGTAGAGGTCCAAGGATTTCCTAGGATATTTTGTTGAGGAAAAGGACCCCATCAAGATGATAGATTTGATAATGGGTAGATTTGAAGGCTTGTACAATAAGAAGGAAGCATATCTCCAAGAACATGATAGTGGTGCAATTGCAGAGCATACCCTAGGTGAAACCTCCGAACCTCCCATGGAGCAATTACCTCCCAAAAGACAGAAGACAAAAAGCATTGAACAGTTAGCACCTGAGGAAAGTGAAGAGGTGGGTGATACTGAGGAAGTGGCTACAATATTGTAGTCATTGAAAGGTGATATTGAGGTTGATCAGCCCATCCATTAGACCAATGCCCATAAACATGAGGAAAGGATGGGTGATGTAGAAAAAAAAAGTACAGAGGTACATGAAGATGAAAGGGAAATTGCAGCCAGGAGATTCATAGAAGATGATGAATTCATTAGGACTCCCAAGTTTAGGGATTTCTAGATGAAGATGAAAATAAAAGAATTTGAAGAGAGGATGGAATCAACTAAATTAGGAATTGAAGAATCAAAGAAAAATCAAATGGTAGCACCTAGGAATTAAGGGTTGACAACATTGACATTAGCCCCTAGAATGCTAGAGAAATGGTCTTGAAGAGAAATATGCTCATTTTCCCTGGCTTGGAATTAAAGAAATTTTTTCTGCTTGATCAAGTTTCAGCTCAGGAAGATCCAATGCTAGTTGTAGAATTTGACTCTGATGAAGGAGTGAGTGGAACTAGGTATAACCCAAAGATTGAAACCTTGGCCATGTGGATCAAACAGAAAAATACACATAAGCCAAAATTATTGAATGCAATTCAAGGGATGAAAGGGGCAGCAATGGTAAGGACAATACAAGATACCACCCCTTTGGAGGCAACCACAATGACCATGTATTTGACCATGTTCACTCGAGAAACTGTTAAAGGATTAGAAGATAGATTGAAGGAGTATGAAAAGGAACAAAGGTTCCTAAATGATGAAGTTAATAAACTGTTCATCGAGAATGTCAAATTGAAAGAACAATTAAGAGGAGCATGACCCTCACAAAGCAAGGAGATGGTGTTATACAGGTCTTCTATTGCTCCAATGGATATTGTGAAGAGAATTTATGTAGAACAAGTGAAAACTCCAAAGAAGGAAGTGGATGATGTAAAGAAGGCCAACAAACAAACCTAGGATGAAGTGAAAAGGCAAAGTTTTGAAGTTATGGAAAAGATTCTTGAGCACAAGATAAAATTAGTTATGCATAAACTAGAGAATGTGCATGATAGTTATAAAACACTTCAATAGACAATGGATCAAATAAAGACACATAGGCTTGTATTAGATCCTTTGTTCAAAAGGTGGCAGCCTATTCGCCACACTTTGGCTAACTTATGCAAAGTTCTACAAAGAAGTCCTAATGCCCCCACAACATTAAAGCCAACTGAACAAATTGTGAAGATGATTATTGATAAATTTCAATATTTACAAGGGGAAGATAAAAATATTGTAACATTAATGGATTTATTCCATACCTTGAAACAGTGGTATATACCTGAACTCTCAAGAGATGGTGATTAGTTGAAGTGCTTGGATAAGTGGAAGAAATAATTCAGTCGGGTTATTCATAAGTGATTAACTCATATACAAGAGGATGATGATACTAGTCTTCACAGGCTAAATTAGATCATGGATGGGTTGATTGTTCTTATGCGGGATACCTAAAGTTTGTCAATGATACAAAGGCATTACTAGATAGTCGATAGAAAACTCATCTTGCAAAAATTTCGATCCAAGAATATAAGTGGCCATCAGATTTTACATTGTATCAATGGGAGGAAAAGTATTTGGTTTAAGGACACTGAGGCGAGAGCATTTGGATGTTCATCATGGAGAGGAAGACTTTTCCAAAGCAATGATCATGGGTCTTCTACGTTGAATAATGGAACCATATGTCAAAATGTCTTAAATCTTGTTATTTCCTTAATTATTCTAATTAAATAATTGTTAGTAAAATAAGTAGTTATGAAAGGTCGTCTCTTTTGTAAAAGGCATGTAGCTTGTTGCTTCCTATATAAATAGGAAACCAAGGCCTAGTTTTAAATCATCATCATCTTATATCATTTTCATCACCACCAGCAGAAGTAGATAGGTTTCATATTCCACTCATCCACCTTCACATTTTGAAGACTTTTGTTATTAATGTATATCAATTGAAGCAATATAATGGAGAACATCTTATTATCAGAAATTATCCATGACTACGTTATCATTTTGTATTTTTCTTATGTTTTCCATACTGATTTCTTCTTATATTTGAATGAATATCAATTATTGAGCCTCAATACTGTGCTTATGTGAATGAATATGTTGATACAGTAAAGCATTTACTGTGGATGTTTTCAGTTACATGTTCAAAATTATGTTCAACATAAAAATGGAAACTATTTAAAAATAATAAATTTAACAAAGTTGCTTATTTAAATAATTGTGAGTTATGTGCATTAATATTTTATTAACTTTTGTGTCTTCACAAACATATGTTGATATAAAATGAATGGAAGAAGCATCCAAGTAATCCTAATTTTTTTTGCGAACAATTCATACCAAAGATAGAACAATTTAAGGATATTGTAATAGCTAATTTGTATCAACACAAATAATATTACTAAAGCATTTCAAAGCTTGGGCCCCTAGGCCTTTCCTTCTGTTTAGCTTTGTATTTTCCTTTCATGGATTTATTATCTAATGCAAAATACTTTAGAAGATTATTTGTACCAACAATTTCCTCATCTTCTTCTTGACTATCAACATCTACTACTTCAAAATGTTCTATTAATGAGGATTTCTTGTTTCCTACATTAGGATATAGATCCAAATGCTAACATGGTTGCAAAATGCTCATCTTACAACAATTCACTCCCTCCAATGATTTTTTTTTTTTTCTTTGATGAACTCATTCTAACTAGAACCTCATTTTGATCATCTTTGTCATCCTCAGTTGAGATTAGTTGTGTTGCTGCATTCTTTTTTACCTTTGATAGCTTCCTCTTAATTATTATGTGAGTAGCATGCTTAGCCTCAATCTTGTATTGTACACACCTTTTCCTATAAGATTCATTTGCAAATGGATCAGCCATACTTTTTGCCTTAAGGTAGACATGATGATATATAAAGTTGTTGCCAATTAGATTTGTCAAATTTACACATTCAATATCCTCCTTTGCTACAATCTCTTCCATACTTTCAAGTTCTCCAAATAAGAAGACCACTTTGGAGTTGGACCCAAGGAAGAAATAAATTAGGATGGAATTTGAGTAGACTCTAAAGCCATGTGCATTAATCCACTATTTCTAATTATACAAATCTCATTGATATTCCTAGCTAAGGGTTCAATGCTAGTCATCCCATCTCCCATCTATAGATCCCAAACCCTAACCACTCGATTGTCAGCAGTGATCTTTTTTGGTCTAGTAGAATTTAAAACCTAATACCACTTGATATCCAAAATAGTACAACAATACATGTGATAGTTAACTCAAAGAGGACGTGATGAAACACAAATCATATATCAAAATCTGTCCTGAACTATTTCCAATGCCACATGCAATCCTTTTGTTTGATCAAATTATATTATTGTGACTTCCTGCTCATAATCCCCTAATGATGCAACAAGATTAATTCTCCCAACAACATATTTATATCTCAAATCAAATAATTCTAAAGCACCATCTTCTCCACCATAGGCTACCAATCCATGAACTAGGCTTCAGAAAATCACGTTGATTGCAGGAGAGTGAGTTTTAGATGAGCAAGAAAATGGTTCTATTCTAGATTCATGCAAATAAAATCACAAGACCAATGGTTATAGGAAATATCCCTTACTGTTTTTAAATTATGGAGGTTGTAGTGACTTTCATATTTAGTATTAAGATAAATAGAATGATCAACATAGAGAAAATCCAATTTTGAGTCATTGTCTCCCAATACCTGGAAATTTATAATTTGTGCCACAAAATGTTGCTCAAATTTCATTGATAACGGTTAAAATTCATAACTTTCACTCGAGGTAGATAGATTTACGATACAATAATATACTCCCCATCAAGAGTTGACTTTATGCGAATAGACACAATATTAAAATTCAAGTCTTGAATCAAGTCTATCCTACGCTTGAACTAATAATGGGGTGAATCCAGGTGGCCAAAGAGTGGTGGCCTGACACAGCATACATTTTAATGCCATTTATGGCAGTCACTTTCATACTTCCTCCCTCACTCGTCAAAAATTTGGGGGTAACAACTGGCTTTGATTAGGGATTGCATTCTCTAGCAGAAAACAAAGAACTCTAACATCTATGGGATAGATCAGTGTTGATTCATTGGGCTATTCATGAAACTTGTGATTACTGAATTTACTAAACTTGAAGACATAAGTCCAAGTTTTCTGGTTGACTGAAAATTTCTTCTTGTTCTATCTTTTCTTGCACTTATTGTTTCTACTACTGCAACATTATCTGCGGAAGACAATCAATGAGATCTTCAAATTTTAGATAGGCCCCCATTTAACTCACAATAGACAATTTAACTATATCTTTTGGGTTTCAAATATGTGTTTGACACATCTTCCTAAGAGCACAAAGAACCCCAATTTGTGATTTTTCTCTAGCCTTCTCAATTCTCTCCCTGCATGCAACATTATCCAATAATACTTAAAACTTGAACATGACCTTTTTCTCAAATTATTATTTTGCATTTTGAGTATCTTCATACATATTATGTTGTGGATCTTCTAGGCCATCAATACTAGTAGTTTAAAGCTCACAACTACAGGTTCAACAATTCCAAGCCTAAATATTTAATTAGATATACTTTCTCATCCAAGCTATTTTTCACTAATAAAACCTTGAGTTCAATCTTTGATGCCAATTTTTCCACAATGTGACCATTACAATATGTAAGCTCTACTATCATTTGTGATCATCATATCAGTCCCAACCAAGAGCTACTCAGATAAATCTTAATGTCATTGTTGCTAACATAGGTACAAAAAATGTTTGAATTCCAACCAAATCCTTTACCCCACACATAGAGATGGCTATTTTCTTAGGGCTAAACTGAAAAGGTTGGTTATAACTTATGTATGACAAAATAATGAGTGAGAATTTAAGTCAACCAGAATGTGAAGTATATATTAATAGTTGAAGATTTCAATGACCACATACCTTTCATTCCTGAAAGCTTTGTAGATGCCTTCTCATTAAATCTGTTGGGAAAATATCCCTCAGCTCTACTCTACACAACCCTTTACATATATTACAATAACTTGTCACCCTACACAAATACTCCAAAAATCATTTTTGCAGTATCATTTTGACTATCCATAAGAATAATTCTATTTGAATTTCTAGTGAGCTTAGTGGTAAAAATGATTGGAAGATCTCCTAGCCGAATACCACTAACCTTTGAGGACCTTAGAATAAATAGCTTGAACTCAGGCAGTCATTCAAACGTGGTTTTGTATTCCTATAGGAATATCGGCTCTAGGAAAATTCACCATCAACAATTCATAGACGGAAAATTCACCACCAACAATTCACCAACGGAAAATTCACAGCCAAGTAAAATTCACCTCAGCAATTCACCACAGTGGAAAATTAACCGCATTAATATTTTTTAATTAATATATATTTCAAAAACTCTAATTTTATTAAAAATATTAATGCAATTAATTTTCTATGCCAGTGAATTATTGGCTATTAATTTTACTCGGCGGTGAATTTTTCATCGATGAATTTTCCATGGCGGTGAAATCCTGGTGGTGAATTTTCCATCAGTGAATTGCTGACAGTGAATTTTCCACCAGGCATATCAACTACATCTAATTTATTGCTTCCCAAATTCACTTTTTGTTTCTCATGAACTAATTTGTCATTAATTAAACTTTCTTCTCCAACTGTTAGTGAAAGTATGGCTCAAATTCCAAATACAAAAGCATCCATTTTCATGGAAAAATACAATACACCTTGTGATAGAGGAAACTTTGAAACCCCTTCCAAGGTAACAATGCTTGAAAAGTATTCTTTAATGCATTATCATAATTCTTTATCCATTGTTGGTTTAATATTTACTGTAAATTCATCTAAAGAATTATTCGTCCTTGTTCCCACTATTGGGAAAACAAACCCAACTACAATGGGCAAAGAACAGAAAACACAGACAAAAATGGAGACAACAAGATAAGGAGGTAGAATAATATATTCAATTTCATTCATTCACAAAAGATTACATTCAAAAAATTTACTGGAAAAACTTAGAGCAAAAGCTCTATATATTCTTCATACAAAAAATCGTTCATATTCTGATGCACTAGAGCTTAGTATATGTTGTTGTGTGCTGGAGCACTGGAGCGTAACTCTTTGTCAATGTCTTATGTTGCTGTAGGTTCTCCTGAACATTCCCTTTCTGTAGTTTTGTGTTCTACTAAACATTCTTCTTTTTCTACTGCTACAAAAACTAACTTTTCTCTTCTACAAAATAAACATTCTATTCTTCTTTTGTCTTTTTTTGCCATTTCTAAAACTGGCACTCAATTTCAAATTCACCTACTAGAGTTAATTTGTTGTCAAAGCACATTTATTTGGACAACAAATATCTGACAGTGAAAAAGGGGGGAACAATCCAAGGTGGATCTCCTCTGACTCGACATTAAATGCATTTTCTGGATGCTACTCAGGATTAAATATTCCAACACTCCCCCTTAATCTTGAGCCTTCTTATTTTCCATCGTCATTTAAATTTTCAGAGATGTTTCTAAAGCATCGGTCCCTATTTTTCATCACTCTGGGAAATTTCTCGAGCACCGGAGCAAAGATTCTGAAGCATCAAAGCAAAGTTTCTAGAGCATACCCGCTTGCACCTATTATGATTTTTGGTACCTTTCTGAGTTTCCAAAATTGAGATTCTAAAGCATCAACGCTTTTTTGAGTTTTCCAAAATTAAATTTTTGGAGCATTCTTTCATGCCAAGCCTATCTCTTAGGCATTGAAAGGATTCTTTTGTCAATGCCTTTGTGAAAATATCAGCAAGTTACTGCTCAAATCTGCAATACTAAAGTTGAATCTCTCCATGCTCCACCAACTCCCTTATGAAATGATAGTGGATTTCGATATGTTTGCTTCATCCATGAAAGATAGGATTATTAGTCAATGCAATAGAAGACACATTGGCACAAAATATGGTTGTACCATCTTGTTGCTCATTCAAATCTACAAGGATTCTTCTAAGCCAAATAGCCTGACATGCTGCTGAATTTGCTACTATGTACTCTGCTTCGACTATGGAGAGTGAAACTATGGG
Organism: Sequoia sempervirens; assembly: GCA_007258455.2. NCBI lineage: Eukaryota > Viridiplantae > Streptophyta > Pinopsida > Cupressales > Cupressaceae > Sequoia > Sequoia sempervirens. The sequence goes on from VDFB02332156.1 coordinate 191,692, forward strand.
TTGCTTCTTTAATGCACGTGATATTACTCTTGAACCCATGTGGAAAAAATATCTTGATGTGCTCTTCCTGTCATCTACATTTCCTGCCCAATCACTATCTGTGTACCCAACCAGCTGAAACTCATTAGAGTTTGTATACATAATGCCATAGCCTTTCATGCCATTGGCATGCCTTAGAATTCTTTTTCCTACTTACCAATGTGTGTCCTCAGGTTCCTCCATGAACCTAGAAATCAAGCTTATTGCATACATCAAATTGGGTCTTGTTGTTGTTAAATACATGAGGCTTTCAACCATACTCTTGTAGAGGGTTGGGTTAACATCACTGTTGTTGTCCTCTTTGCTTTATTTTAGACCTGTAGTTGTTGGGGTTGGGGCTGGTTTGTTGTCCAACATCCTAAATCTCTTCAAGATTTGTTTAGCATAATTTTCTTGTGAAATAAAGATTTCATGATCTGTTTGTTGGACCTCTATGCCTAGGAAATATTTTAGCAAACCTAGGTCTATCATTTCAAACTCATTTTTCATTGCCTCTTTGAAATCAACAATGAAAAGATTACTATTCCTTGTGAAAATTAAATCATCTACATACAAAACAACAATAAGAATCTCACCATTTGTTGCCTTGATGTAGAGTGTGGGCTCACTACTGTTTTTGCTAAAGCCATTGCTCAAAAGGTACAAATCAATTATGTTGTACCATGCCCGTGGCTCTTGCTTTAGCCCATAAAGAGCTTTCTGGAGTCTATAGAATTTTTCTTCTTTCCCGAGGACTTCGTAGCCAAGCGGCTGCTCCACATACTCCTCTTCTTTCAACACTCCATTCAAGAAGGCTGATTTCAAATACTTTCCATTCATATTGGGCTGCAATTGCTAAGACTATACACATTGTTTCCAGCCTTGCAACTAGTGCATATGTTTCATCATAATCTCTTCCAAGATGTTGTTTGTATCCCTTAACAACCAGCCTTGCTTTATTCCTTTCAACCTTACCATTAGTAGTGCATTTGATCTTATAGACCCACTTAACTCCAATAACTGATTTCTGTTTGGGTAAATCAGTGAGCTCCCATGTTTTGTTTCTCACTATAGCTTTCAACTCTTCATCCATGGCTTTACACCATTTTTCTTCTTTCATAGCTTCTTCAAAATACATTGGATCACTATAAGAAAACATACCAAAATCTAAATTCTCATCAAAATCATCATACCTTGTGTTGTTATAAATTTCCCTCACACTTCTAGTCTTCTGTGGCATCAATGATGCAAGCATAGGGTCATAATTTTTGGAGATTCTTAACTACTTAATTGATGAAGAAGACTATTGCTATAGGTTTCTAGAGCAACTTCCCTACTGAAAGTTTTCAATGCATCTTCCCTACTAGGGATTTTTAGAGTTGTTGCTACTATTTTCTAAACTGTCAGCTTGCTATAGATTTCTGGCGCATCTTCCTTATGCAGCTTCTTCATCCTCAAAAGGTGTTGAGACTGAAATACATGTGTTGTTGTCCACCATTCCATCTCATGACTCATTTTCAATGAATTCAACATCCCTATTGATCATCACTTTCTTGGTGATGGCATTATACAATCTATAGGCTTTGGATTCTTCACTATAGCCTATGCAAATACATTTTTCACCTTTGTCATCAAATTTTTTCCTTTTCTCTTTTGGCATAAGTGCATATGCCACACATCCAAATATTCTCAAATGTTTGACACTTTGTTTGCATTTTGTCCATGCTTCTTTTGGAATCCTATCACAAACAACCTTTGTGGGGCACCTATTCAAGATGTAGACCGTTGTTGCTACAACATCACCCCAATATTCATTAAACAAACCTTTTTCCTTTAGTATGCTTGCTTCCATCTCGGTGACGGTTCTATTCTTTCTTTCAACCACTCCATTTTGTTGTGGAGTATACTGAGCTATGAGTTGTCTCTGAATACTATAAGAGACTCAAAAATTCATAAACTCTCGAGAGATACACTCTCCACCTTTGTCTATTTTGAGGACTTTGATATAATGGTCGCTTTGCTTTTTAGCCAAGGCCTTAAACTCCTTGAACTTCTCAAATGCATTTGATTTGTTTTTCAAAAGATACACCTTGTTTTTTCTACTATAGTCATCTATGAGTGTCATGAAATAAACATTTCCTCCTATGGTTGGGGTGTTCATGGGACCACACAAATCTAAATGCACCAGCTCTAATGGTGCTCTAGCTCTCCTATAATGCCTTGATTGAAAGGGTTGCCTATGTTGTTTACCTAGGATGCTACTTCACACTTTCCATAGAGCTCTACAATTATTGGTAGGCCCCTAACCATATCTTTTTTAGCTAAAAGATTTAAACTAGAATGACTTAGATGCCCATATCTCAAATGCCAAAGCTTGGATGGGTCTTGAATAATTATTTTTAAGGTTGACTGTTGCAGGCATGTTGACTATGCTGATATTTGCATTTTGAGGGGAAACATTTGGTTCTTTGTCATTTGAACCACTGCCATAACTTTTTTGCTTCCATCTTTGTCATAGATTATGCATTCCCCTTTCTCCATTAGCACTCTATAACCATTTTGGACCATCTGTCCAATGCTCAAGAGATTTTGTTTCATTCCTAGAGCATAGAGGACGTCATGGAGATGTCTTTCTTCACCATGCCTGGTTTTTAGGCACATTATGCCCTTTCCCATGACTGGAACCTTCTAATTGTTTGGTTCTTTGTCATTTGAACCACTGCCATAACTTTCTTGCTTCCATCTTTGTCATAGATGATGCATTCCTCTTTCTCCATTAGCACTCTATAACCATTTTGAACCATCTTTCCAATGCTCAAGAGATTGTGTTTCATTCCTGGGGCATAGAAGATGTCATGGAGATGTATTTCTTCACCATGCTTGGTTTGTAGGCACACTATTCCCTTGCCCATGACTAGAACCTTCTGATTATTCCCCATTTTGATTTCAAACTTAATGCAATTGTCTATGGAGGAAAATAAATTTTTGTTACCACTCATGTGGTTGCTACAACCGTTGTCCAAATACCAAACTTCTAACACTGCCTTGTTTTGTAAGATTGCATGTAATGAACACTTATGATTGTTTTTCATTTTCAGCCTTGTTCTCATTTGCCACATTTGTATTTTGACTCCCTTCGTCACATTGTCTCTTCCTAAATTCACTTGCATAGTGACCATACTTGTGACACTAGTAACACTGCACATTGATCTTATCAGATCTCTAATTTGAGCTGCTATTTTTCTTTTTGTTTTGGAAGTCTAATTGGGAGGTGTTGGCCTCCTCTTAACTATTTGATCCTCCTCTTTCAGAGTTACTTCTAGCTTTGCCTCTTTGACCTCTTCCTCTACCATTTCTTCCTCTTCCCCTGCCTCTCACATTGGCTTGTTCTTGGGAAGAATTTGCAAACCTATTTAGGCATTGCTCATGGGTTTGAAGTGAACCCATTAAGTCATCAACTGATAATGTTGAGAGGTCATTTGCCTCTTCTATGGCAATAACCACTAGGTCAAATTTTGTAGGTAGACTTCTTAGAATCTTCTCCACAATCTTCTGCTCTTCCATGGTTTCTCAATTTATCCTATACTATTTAATCAAGGTGGAAGCCCTTGTATGAAAATCTAAAATGAACTCATTGTCCTTCATTTGCATGGTCTGAAATTTTCTCTTTTTTGGCTAGATTTTCACTGACCTGACTTTCTCAGTCCCTTTGCAAGCGGTTTGAAGTAATTTCCATGCTTCTTTTGCATAACTAGTTGCTGCTATTTGAGGGAAGGTAGCCTCTATCAAGGCTACCTACATCAAACTAAGGGCTTTAGCATCATTTTTCCTTGTCTCCTTCAATAGGTTCTTTTGAGCATTGCTCAATGTTGTAGATGCATTTGGGTCAATTACATCTATCAACCCATTTGCTACTAACTCCCACAAATCATTTGCTACTAAATGGTTTTCATTTTCCTTTCCCATACATCATATTTTTTACCATGAAATATAGGTGGCTACTACCAACTCCTATTGTCTCCTCCATCCATTTTGCTAAATGAGGGAAAAATACAAATGCCCATATAAAATCTAAAGTTTTTCTTTACTACCAAGAAAACTAGGGTTTTCCCAAATACCCAGAAACAAAAGTTCTATCACAGCACGCCCAAGAACAAAGCTAGGGCTCTAATACAAATATGTTGGGAAAAAAAACCCAACTAAAATGGGAAAAGAAAAGAAAACAAAGAAAAAAATGGAGACAACAAGATAAGGAGGTAGAATAATATATTCGATTTCAATCATTCACAAAAGATTACTAACAAAACTTAGAGCAAAATCTCTATATATTCTTCATACAAAAAATTGTGCATATTCTGGCGCACTAGAGATTATTGTATGTTGTTGTGTGTTAGAGATATTCTAGAGAACTAGAGCACAACACTCTATCAATGTCTTCTGCTACTACAGGTTCTCCTAAACATTCCCTTTATGCAATTTTGTGTTTTGCTAAACATTCCTCTTTTTCTGTTGCTACAAAAACTACTTTTCTCTTCTATAGAATAAACATTATATTCTTCTTTTTTCTTTTGTTTCCCTTTCCAAAACTGGCGCTCAATTTCAAATTCACCTACCCGAGTTAATTTTTTGTCAAAGCACATTTATTTAGACAACAAATACCTGACAGTGAAAAAGGGGGGAACTATCCAAAGTGGATCTCCTTTAACTGGACATTAAATGCATTTGCCAGTTGTTGCTCAAGATTAAATAATCCAACATCTACTAATATCTTGAACAAACTCTTATACTTGGTGTGAGTTACAATACATTCAACATTCCAACTTCAGCTTCAAGATAGCACTAGTAGACAATACTATTGTTGTTGCTTCAATATTAACAATCACAAGTCAACTAAAGTTTAAACAAAGAGATTTTAAACCCCTTTGAATACTCCATCATGAATAGTAGCAATCTCAAACAAATACTCATACTGAGGTTTTTTATAGATCATCAGGGTAGGGGTGGTTTGTAGCTATTTGGCTTGAATCATTGTGCAAAATTTTAGTGGGCACATCTAGCACACTTAGAGATAAATTAGGAGCTACATGAGTAAGGTTTTGAGGCTTCCATTGTGGATACTCATATCGATCCCTTAGTATATTTAATCCTAGCCATATTTCCTCATTTGGGGTTCTAAGAAGCCTAATAATATGAAGCATCTATTTAGAATCACCAGGGGAAAATGGATTTCTTCTCACCATACAACCCACAGACCAAATATCAATAGTTATGAAATAGTGTTGAATCTAAGCAATACCTCTACAGCTTTGTATCATAGAGTAATAATTTTATGGGTGTAGATTTTTAGGGGCACACTAAAATCTCTCCTAATTCCAAGATCTCCAAGTTTGAGCAAACCCTTTTTCTTTTCCACCAATAGGTTTTGTGGTTTCAAATCCTTGTACATTACTCCATTACTGTAATAATGAGAATATCCTTTGCACAAATAATATATGAAACTCTAAATCACTTGTGAGAAAGAGGATTAGCACTAGTATTAGGTCAATCACAATCTGTAAATTTCTTAAGATCTCCAACCTATATTCAAAATCCAAGTACAAAAGTGATTTTCCTTTCTTGATGACATGTTTCACACAAGGTAAACTCACAATGTAAATACTTGTTAGGAGAATCTAGAGAAAAAATAATTCAAAGTATAGTGGGAGGTATTATTTCTTATCAAGTTGAACCCTCATGAGAGTAACAAGCTATCCTATGGTCTTATACCTAGCCCTGTAACTTTCCCATATGTGAATTGAATGGTTCATAATGACAAATATAAGTTGTATCCAAAATTTGCAAATATTGTTATATATCTGTAAACACTCTCTCAACCCTGAGATGCACACCTATTACAAAAATTTGCTTCTTTCTAATCATTCCAATAAGTTTTTCACAGCATCATTTAGCTGCAAATGAACCCATTTGTGTGTCGCAATAACTTTTTCAAAAAAAATTATGTTAAAAACTGGTCAAGTTGTACAAAACAACCCTAGTTTTTCATTTGGTCTCCTAGCATTAGAATGATATTTGGAGAAAACTCCAACAAGAATTTATAGCATATGATGTACTTGGCTTGAATTTTAATTGCTTGCCCTCCAAAATTTGTGAAAGATACATTTTTTATAGATTAAGGATCTAATACCTGATAAAATCTATAATCAATAACAATGATCAAGGCATAGGTGTGATGATAGTGATATTCTTTTTTTTCCTAAACCAAATTAAATTATTTCCAAAGCCCTATGCTTATCAATAAATTTCTTAGTAATAAATTCTAATTTCAACAAACTAGAAAAAAGAGACAAAAGTAGGGAAAGGGAAAACATAAATGGTTTTTGTAACCTTATTGAAGAAAACCACACATGATTGGGAATGAAAGGACAACCTAATACACCTATGTATCTAGATTGGGTACAATCTAGCAAAATGAACTCGTAGAATTATGCAAAGCCCTTCACAAGTTCAAAGAAATAAATACCAATGCAAAAAAGAGTTAGTTTACTTCAAAATTCCTTTTTCAATGATGAGAAAGTTGGAATGCATAAAATATGAGAATTCCTTGAGTAGTGTACCAAGCAACCATCTCTCATCATAATTATCTAAATCACATGAGTGTTTCCCTATGTAGTATTGATCACGATTTGCTATATTATCTTAAGCAAACCAACACTCATTGTCTCTTCTATTTTATGACTATTTCTAATTACAAGATCTCTATTTGTTATCTAACGAATGAGCATTAGAGTATAGAATGATGTCTCATTTTATATTTGAAGGAAAAAATAGATGAGGCTTTCTCGAGAAGCTACTACATTATTTCCCATATTTCTATTGCTAAGGCTATCATCCATAGAGCAGTTTTTGGTATCATGGTTAACTTCCTTAACCATCTCAGGATAAATAATATCTTCATAACACATGGGAAATTCCTTGATTAAAGGGGATTCATCCAAGTATTTGTTGCAATTAACTTTGAAGATTCTTTATCTAAAAATAAGTAAGAAAGAAGAGATAAATCAATACCTCCATTTTCAATAGTTGAATATTCTTCTTTGACAAAAGATAAAGGGAAAAGAGTAATATCTTCTCCACAAAGAAAATCATTATATGAAGATTATAAACACCAATTTGGAATGTATACTTCTTGAACCTTTGAATTGTTGTAGCCTTCAATAAGTTTATCCATTTGTGTATTAAATATCTCATTCCTTTAGTTATTATCATCATGATGGACATTAACTTGGAAATTATCTTTAAAACAAAAGGAATCTAAAGTAGGGTCACTTTTTATCTCCCCTTGCAACATTTTCTTCTCAAGATTTTCATCAAGAAACTTAAACATTCCATAATCTAATTGCATGCATGTCAAGGTGTGAACACCTAATTTTTCACCTTCATTTACTTCATCTTGAGATTGAATAGTGTCATAAGTAAAAGTTTCCATTTTTGAAGAAGAGAATGATATAGAAAAGCGGTATGTGCAGGATCATGGTATGCCAAAAAGTGGCAATGGAGAAAAAATTACGTGTTTCATCGACTCGAAAACGCAAAAATGCCGAGTTGACTTTATGTGGCTTGGATGTCAGTACACACACCTGAAGCAAAGCCCAAACCTAGATTTCCAAATCAGATATCCAATTTGGATCGGATATCTGATTTGTGACACACATATATATTTGCATTTCGGCCTGATTAAAACTCATTTCACATTTGTTTAACCGCGAGCGCACAATGAAAACTTCATTCTACAAATCAGATATCCGATTTCGCACAAATCCATCTTCAAAAGGTTAGATTCTTGGTTTTCCTTTGCTCTAATCAAATTTTCAATTAGATTTGTGTAATTTTAGTTAATTTTTTATAGATTTTTTTCAAAATAGGGTTTTTGATAGATTTTTTATGAAAAAATTGAGTTTAGTATGGATTTTGATGAAAATTGAATGTTTGTAATGGATTTTGATGAAAAATTGAATGTTTGTAATGGATTTTGAATTAAAAATAGAGTTTTATGTATTTGATTAAAAATTAGAGAATTTTATAGATTTTGTTAAAAAACTAGGTTTTGTTGGATTTTTTAAAAACTAGGGTATTTTTATAATATTTTCATTTATATTGTCTAATTTTAATTAAATTAATTTTTAACTTTAATCAGGCATTATGGCTGATGAAAATGAAAATGCACAAATTCCAAATGCTCCACCACCTCCACCACCTCCACCATCAATTCAAGAATTAATTTGTGAAAAATTGCAACAATTAAGGGGCATTTCTGAAGTTTATACGAGAGTCCCTCGATTATCTGAGATGTCAAACATAATGAAAGAAATAATTAAAAACATAGAAACCCTCTCCTCGCAACATAATGCCTTTTCATTCATGGCGAGAAGACATGAGAGAATATTATGCATGTGGATTGTCTATGATGATGTGAAAGATCTTCAGAATAACCAAAGCCCAAATAGCCTCTTTATTTGTTAACCCCCGCACTGGTTTGTTGGTTAATGTTAATAAACCAAAACTTTCTATAAAATGGTGCACTCATAGAGACATTGTAGAAATTTTTGGGATCGTTGGTGTATGGTTTTTTTGAAACCACCGAACAACAATTGTGATATACCATTTTACTTTATAAAAAAATTATATGCTGAGTTTGTGTTAGGGCATCATGTCAATTACTTTGACATTAAACCCTTCCAAGGTGTTGGTGGAGGTATGCCCCAGGATAGACCAGGGGTAGTTAGAGTAATACCCTGCCCATATGTTCCCCTCCCTCGCCTTCCTCTGTCACCTTCAATATACCATCCAAATATTATGTAGGATGTGGCCACACAGACTATCCACGCTAGTCACTCTTTGAATGGTCTTTTGGTTTCGCATGCTTCTGTAGTAGCTCAGCCACATTCTGGTGATGTTGGTGATGGCTCAAGTGTTGTTGCGTCATCCTCGTTAGGTCCACATATTTGTGTACCACATACTTGCTCCATGTGCTACCAGATACGCTTGGGTCCTCTTGTACAGCCTGCCGAGCATCCCTTGGACACTTCTGATTATGACTTCCATGATGTGGACATTATAGATCAGATGCAGGGGAGTGGAGCACACTGTACAGAGTCCTCTCCTGCTAGAGAGGGGGACATTGGAATAGTGACATAGGTAAAATTTAAGTTGTGAATTCATAACTTGCATTTGTTTTTAAATGAATATTAATAAGAGATAGTATAATGTACTAATATTTATTTTGTAGATACATTAGCAGGTTGATGTCAGGAGGGTGACTGAAGTAATGATTAAGCACCTTGAGGGCCATTTCCATTGGCACCGACAGCTACGGTATATATTTTTGCACTCACTCATTTACATTTATTTATTATATACTTTCTTTTCATTTGAATTGTCATTAATGAAATTATATAATAACTTATATGTTTATCTTATTTTCCTCTTGTAGGAAATACCTTGTGCAAGCGATGTGCAGCCTTGTCCAGATTATGGAAGTGAACTGTTGGATAAGGGGAAGGTAATTGAACTCAAATTTTATTGAATTAAGAATTTTAAGATCTTATATTGATTATACATACATCGGCATAGATTGGTAGTTTCATATGTACTTGTCATTTTTATGTACAAGCGGTTATGAGCTATACATCATTGTTGACAAGTGTCACAATGCTTGAAGGAGTAGGTATTGGAACGCGCTTGAAGGAGTAGGTGTTGGAAGCACCTCAGGAGGAGGAATGTTGAAACACCTAAAGAAGATAAAAAGAAAAGATCAACCCTAAAGAA
>VDFB02332157.1:0-14937 GCA_007258455.2 Sequoia sempervirens
ATAGTCAAACCCCATTTTGGTAATGAAACCTTGAAATGAAACTAGTGGAACCCCTAAAAATATTTTGTTCAACTGATTTTAGATGCATATTTGGTTTCCTTTTCTGGTCTGGAATGATTCTTGCAACTTAGGGTTTTAGTTTTACCTTTTGTTCTAGGGTTTTATCTATGTCCTAAACCATTTTGAAAAATCCTATGTGTTAAATCCCTTGCATACATTCTAATTTGAAGTTAACTAGTGTTAGGCCATTCTTAGTAAATCAAGTTACAACTAATGTCATCTAACCCATTTATTTATCAGCCCCTAGCACCTAGTGTTCCTAGTTGTTAATTGTCGAATCATTTAAAATCAAGTCATATGTTATAAGGGTCTGAAAATGTTAGGAGAGTTTTAAATCTTTTAAATAATTTTCATTTATCCTAAGTAGAAATATATGGTATGCCTAAAGTATTTTATCACTAGTAGTCGCATGCATAGGCATGCAACAATTAGCTAATAGGGGTCCATCGTAAATCGGCACCTAATGGGAAATAAGGAAGGAACTTGTTTTTGCAATGCAATGGGAAGTGTAAATATTGTAAAATATTTGCAATTGTTTGAATGAGTAAAAAATGGAGAACATGTTAATTATTCAATATGGAATAACAGGAGGCTAGTTTATAGTAGGAGGTGAATATTTTGATGGGAGGTTATTTTATAGTGTACTTATTTAATGTTATATGACAAACAATGCACGAGAGATTAAAAATCACTTGGATAAAACAAGAGATTCATTTTTGTGTTTCCACATCAATTGTTTTTAGTTGGAAATTGATTATGGAAATGTAAAATAAAACCATAGGTCATCTTCATTATTTACAATGTAACCATTACTTCCAATCTCAATTAATTAATCATCAATGATTTTAATTAATAATATGAGGATAATGATTTTTTAAAATAATTTTTTTAGTAAATCAAATTTTATAAATTGAATAGAATTTAAATTTATAAATTTTAAGTTTTGTTAATAATAATAATTTATGTCCAAAATTTAAGGTATTATGTATTTTAGTTTAATATTTTTTAGGCTTCTATGGACATCTATATTTTATGTTTTTGTTTAGGTTAATCAATTGTTTGATAAATTATTATTTAAATATCTTATGAAAAGTAAATTGACAGGAGATTAATAACCATATGGATGAAAGAGGAAAATGATCTTTGATTTTTTTATTTCATTATTTGAATAACAATATTTTTTTCAAAATGATTTTAATTAATAATCTTAGGAGAATGATTTTACAATCAAAATTTTCTTTAAAAATTACTTTTGAAAAATTAAATATAATTTAAATTTTTAAATAATTAGTTTTGTTACTAATAATTATTTCCCTCCAGAATTTAAGGTATGATAGAAGTTTTAGAACAAATAGTACTCAAAGAAAAAAGATCCCCATAGTCATTCAAGACTAATTTATACCATTTTAGATGGAAATGTTGAATAGCAAACCTTAGGAGAAAAGAATCTTTGATGACACAAGACATATATTTTGCATTTTACACAATAATTAGAATTTAAAGGTATCTCTCTTGTTTTGTGGAAACAATGATTTATTTATTTGAGTTGGAAAAGATATTCTTCTAAATGCATTAGAATAAAAAAAGAAAACATTAAAAGTAACTAAGTATATGTCTGAAACCAATATAAACAATAGAGACTAAAAGTAACAGTGAAGTTAGTTCATGTCGAGGAAAGGCAGTCTTATGAATTTGAATTCTATGTACAGACGTTTAAAGTTGTAAAATGAAATAATTTTCACACAAAGTTTTTTTTTTTTGTTTTTATATATGTTCATTCAATATGAGCATTGTAAAGTATTATAAACTCAAGTCTAACATTAAGAACTATTTGCATAAAAATGGGAAAATGGTTTTTGTGATTTGGAATGAAAATCTATTAGTTGGAAATTGCCTATCAAATTCTAGAATAAAACTATACGCCATGTTGAAGGAATGGTTTTAAATTCATTAAAGGATTTTTATTTTTTAAAGGCTTATTATTCATTTGTTATTTTGCTTTTTTAAAGAATTATTAGCCATGTGTTTTTAAAAATTTATTTTTTATTTATTTCAATATTAGTTATAATGGTCATGACAAATGAGTTTTCCAAAACAGAAAGATGTTATAAGTAGTGTGTACTCCATAATTTTGGAAATGTGATGAAATGATACACATTTAATTGAATTAGAAGGTACACATTGTTTTGAGGAAACATCATAAATATGTCACTAAATTTGTACAACAATTTGTGTACACATGTATATATGTACCAAGAGAAGGATGAAACTTCCATGGGAGATATCATGCAGATTCATCATAAATTATTATTTTAATTGAATTAGAAGGTATGCCTTATTTTTAGGCAACATGAGAAACATGATAGTAAATCTATACATAATTTGTGTACACATGTATGTATGTAACAAAAATATATAACGTCAAATGTAAAACCATAAAACTTGTGCTCGCTTTCCACCCTACCATATTGACATCATGGAGCCCCATGGACTCTAGCCAAACCCCTGAGCAAGAAAGGGATGAAAAACCCATGGGAAATTTCATGGAGTTTCATCATACATCACAAAAAAGGTATCTTGGTTTTCAAATCCCTTTGCATGCTTAAACCTAGTTCCTACAAATGGAATACAAGGGTATGTTAGTGGACAAGCAAGGAAAATAAAAAAGGAAGGATAAAAAGAAAGTATATGGGTAAAATTAATATATACAATGTGAGGATAAAAATAATAAATAATATTTATAAATAGTTAACTAAAAGATGTTTATTGGAAATGGGAAAGTGTCGTAATTACATACACAGTTGATTGTGCTCAACAAGGATGAGCTACTTTGGACTGAGTCACAAGTCTTGAACGAGCCACAGTTTTTTTCATTTACATATATGGATATGCATATCTACCTATATGTATCAAACCAACACCACAATCACTCTTTTGATAATGCAACTTAAGAAAAGTATACCTTCCAACACAACAACATTGAATATTGCATTTACTTCAGCCATCACCATTGAACAACATTGACATGATGGATAAACCCACATTAAATAGAAATTTAAAAAATGGAGAATAGAATAGGAAAATTATCATAATGAAGAGTTTGTTATGGGGGGAGTTAAAATAGATGAGGAAATGTAAAATACCCATGTAAAATGACTTACATACTTCACAGCATAATAGTTTTAAAGCCCTCAAATTTGTTATAGAATGGACCCAAGGATAACTATTCTTACAATAGCCACATACACAAGAAACACCACAATGGCTCTTTTGACAATGCAACTTAATCAATACATTTTCTTCCCTTACAAAGAAAAAAAAATTGCAATTAATAGTTTGTTATAGGGAACTTTGAATAGATGATGGGAAAAGAATATCATGCAACATATTGGTAGAAGGCAAGTAGACTATGTAACAGTTGCAAGAGGTATTAGGATGATACTTAAGAATTAGATTTATGTTATTCTCTAGTGTTTTCCTAATATTTCTTTTACAATTTTCCTATTTGGACAAGCAATCTAGCTCAAGAAAACAATGACAAATGGAATGGATAGTATAGAGTTTGTGTTTAGCAGAGAATTGCATGTCAAAAAATGTATCCATGTATATAAGAAGAAAAAAAATAGACAACAATGGAAGGCGGAGACAATAAATCCATGCTCGCTCTCCTTCCAACCATATTAGCATCATGAAGGCCCGTAAAAATATGTTGAAACATAATGGTACAAGACAAACAATCTATGTGACAGCTAGCTTCTCAATTCCAAATTCAAGCTACATTATTTGGTACAAAACACTATAAGAAAATAGGTAATTTTTAAAAGAACTATTAAGAGTATACATAAGAACCATTGGATAACAAATTGTTCTTCATGATACTCTTTTTCTGAGTTCACCATACCAGACCCTTGATTATTGTAGATTTCTTAAGAATAACAACTAAATGACAAATGATAAAAAAACTCAAAGTAAACATATTCACAAAAGACAAGCAATGTATGTAAGAGTTGACCTATCAATTAAAAACTTGAACTACATTCTTTGATAGTAAGCCCACATTAATCAAAACTTGTAGAGGCAATGGATATAAATAATCTTTGCAAAATGGATATAACACCACAGAGTTAATTGTGAAAAGAACAATTTAGTGTGGGTAAGTTGAAATAGATGAGGAAGAAAGAATACAATGAAACATATTGATGTAACACACTGCGATCCTAGATAATTTGCAAGCTTTCCCACTTACATAAATAGACTTGGGTAGTTTATTCAAGAGGGGTTCAAGTGGATTGGGGAAAAAATAATCTCATGAAAACATATTGATAGAGGATTCGAGCTATGTTATTTCTTAATAAATATTCAAGACAAATAGAGAAATTGTATAAGAGGTGTTAAAATAAGAACTATTTGCTACAAGTCCTTTTACATGGTTTATTTGCATAAATGTTTTTTCTATAATAATTAATGCCAAGCAATGTAGCTCAAATTCTCAATTAAGTCTATAGTGCTATACACATTTTGTAGAGATTGATACATCATATAATTGTTATCATAGCCTAGAGAAAATAAGTATCGTCATAAAGAATTGGGGTTAAATAATTGATTTGGAAAGCTGAAAAGCTATTTGTATACGTGTGCAAGGGAAAATAGTTTAGTGCCTTTTCATTGCTATTCTAATAGCTCTTTTATCTGTTGAAAATGGCTCTTTCAACAATACAATTTAATCAATATACTTTCTTGCACATTTTGCAGCACATTAGTGTCAAAACCCTCCAAGCTGCTATCAAAAGCAACAATAAGCAAAGAATGAAAAGCATGGACAATAAATTGTAATTTAGGAAAATACCCATATAAAACATATATACGTAAGCATATACACACACATGCATATACATATACATATACATATATATATACATGGATATACATACATATATACATAATACATATAAATATATGTAGTGGCTTGGGGTTTCAATTAAGCCTCACGACATTATGTGTGTGTGTGTGTGTTATTGATATTATTGATGTGTGTGTGTGTGTGTGTGTGTGTGTGTTATTATTGATAGCGTGTACAATATATATATATATATACCTGCAGATGTATACACACACATATGTATATGCTCACAAAAATTAGTTTGGTCATTGTTAAGTGTTATTCTTTTCTAATATCTCCTCCCTATCACGATTTCGAATTTATTTGTTTGAAGGAGAGTTTTCAATGGGATTTTGTCAGCCCAGCTGTGAATAGGACTTGAATTGCACGTAATAAGCTCTATCACGAACCTCTATTTTTCTATAATATTTAGTGCCAGGGAATGTAGCTTGAATTTTTTATTAAGTCTGTGGCATTTTGTATACATACATACATTTATATATATATATATACACACACACACACACACACACACACACATTTTTATGTACATATGTATATATACATGTTGTAGACATACAAAATTAGCATATTGCATTTAATCAAGTCTATTCCATTAAATAAATCAAATTCATTTGATTTGTCTCTAAAAGATCCTCCATTTAAATTAAATAAACACTATCATTTCCCCTTAGCTAAATAAATCAAAATATTTATTTAACTAAATCTTTATCATCTTTAATCTCCTTTTTTGATTTAGTTTAGTCCTAAAATCTAATTCAAATGGGTCAAATCACCTAATCCTCTTTTAAATTAACTAAATCGGGATTAAATCTAATCTAATGCATGTCACATTCTCTAGATTTTCCCACTTGCACAAATAAAGCATTTTAATTAATTTATTAAATCCTCATTTTCCCTGAACAAGGCATCTTTGGAGAATATTCCCTCAAGTTTGAATTTAAATCAAGTTGACTTGTCCCTTCCAACATGGCATTAACTCCCCTCTTACATGTCCACCACCTAGCATTTAAGTCCATTTTTTCTCCCTCCAACAAGCCAAATTTGAAATTTGAAAAGGCCAACTAATGTCATTTATTGGCATATTGACCAAAACTTGCACATCCTCCATCCACTCACATGGTGAGAAGTGGATCCTTCCTATTGGTTGAATCTTTGTCCCACATTGCTCTCTTTTGGGCATTCTTCCAATTTGATATTCTATAAATTAGATATCTCATTCCTCATTTTAGCATCCACAATCTCATGCAAAGTTACTCTCTTCACATTGAGAGCTAATTTTTCCCATTATCATTTGCATCATTGATTTGTCAAGGGTTGGGAAAGGGTCATTTTTCACAACAAAGTGACACCAATCCACTATGGAATAGGTATATTTCATGTTTCTATATATGTTTTGATAATCTTTGTCAATGTTTGCATTTTGGAGCATGATATGTTATTTCATAGGAAGATTTGTAGATTTGCATAGTTAGAAAATAACCCATTCCTAATGAGTATTGAGTAATAGTTTGTGTGCAAATTTAAGGTGCCCACAAAATGGTGCTAGAAGGAGGGCAGAAAAAAATTTCATGACTTTATGGTTAAAGTTTCCTGCCATTGAAAATTTTATCACTATGATGCTCTTTGTAATCTTATTTCAATGAGCTATCATGCATATATTGATTCCTTTTGCTATTTCTATATTTTTTTTTCCAATGTCTTTGTTATTGATATCAATCTAACATAAGGAAACACCTTGTCAAATACATAGTTTTCAACATCAGAAAATGAAGCATTAGTGCAGATTCATATTGATTCAGGCATTAAAATCAGATTTCTTTTGCAGATGTACATTTCTATATTTTTTTTGTTCCTCCCTATGTTGTGTAAGATTTGTGATTAGGAGAGTTTATGTGGGATAAGTTCATTATTTCAGACTAAATTTTAGTCATTGAAGTCCCTTGTGCTTGTGAACAAGATTGCATATCTAGTTTATTCTAGGGTTGTTTTGGGTAGCCTTGTGTACATCATCAACAAGGATTATTAAAATTATTTGTAGGTTGAATCATGATTTATCTAGTAAAGAGTTCAAAACTCTTAGTCCCCTCGACTTCCAACCAACTCACTCCTTTGCCAGAGATCTCAAGTTGCGCTAGAATTTGAGTTGTGTGATACCTTGATTAGTTAGTTTACCATACACAATACATTTAGGAATATATATTTTATGGCCTCCACATCTAACTCTCACACGATAAATGACATAACCCTATTTGGTCCTGTATCCAAGACATCAAGACTTATCATGCCTTGTGGGCCTGCTCACCCTGACTATGCCAAGAAGCTTATGATATTCCCAACATCTCACTCTCTGCGAAAACCTCATCATATTTTATTGCCCTGAGTATTCTCGAAATGGGTCCTTGCATATGGCCCCACATCTAACAATTTCATTTGCTTGTTAATCCCTATGGTACTTTCTGCAAACCCATTTTGAGTATATACATCAACCATTGTAGCCCATGAAACATTTCTTTCAAGTATTTTGTTACATAGTTTGTGCACTCTCCATGCTCCTATTTATTTGTTGGTTTTACACTACCAAATTCATTTTCTTGAAATTTTTTAACCTTCATATGTTGTTTTTAAAGTTGTCATTTCTAGGCTAAAAAACTCATTGTTATAAATGCATGAAATTTAATTGGGTGTGTATTGTTTCTTGTCAAGACAAAGCATACTAGTATGTTGTAGTTGGTAGTGGTTATCAAAGAATCTTTGATTGCGCATGCAGTGGGAGGAGGTATGTAGGCATTTAGGTGGACCGCGAATGAAATGAAATGATGCATAGTGGATGCATCACATCAAAACCCATTGCAACTGCTTTCTACTCTAAATCAAATTAATTGTGTGCTTGTAGGGCATCCAATGTTAGCTCATTCTATTCAATATGACACAAAGGAGGGCTGAACCTCTATTTGTTTTTCATGCATTAAACAGAAATATGAAGTCTCTTTTCCTTCATGCATTTTCTTTGTTTCTGTTGATTAATGCTTTAAATAGAGAACATAAAATGTCTTTGTTTTTGCTCATTAAAAATTTCAATCTTTGTGTGCTTTTCAATCTATATCTTTGAGATTCTTTTCTATCTTCCACATCCCAGTTGTAGGAGATCAATGTTATAAATGTCATTCCCATGTTTACCTTTTTATCCTTGATATTAATATTGTGTATTTGTCACTGTAAGTCATATAGGCGGGTCATATTTTCCCTGGTTGGCCATGCCTAGCCATAGGAAATGGATGTTGGAAATTAAATAAAGTTGATAATGTGGTGTTGCAACCTTATTGCAATAGGTGAGGGGAGTCTTGGCTAGATTCAAGTGTAGAAAAAATAGTTAACGTTCGACCTATCATTAGCAATTGTCTCTATCACCACTTAAGAGAGTCATAATTCTAAACTATGGATTTCATTGACTAGCAATACATGTGAATTCCCCTATCACCTCTTGTTCATTATAGTCAACACATTTACATACATGTCACGTCACTCAATTTATTGTATCATTTTCTATTATGCTGCCCATGGATGTGGGTAAGAATATTTATATTCTAGTTTTTGAATGCATTGTTACTTTGGAAGAGTAATTTTATGAACCATTTGTGTCAGTGAGTGCCTGTAGCATGAAACTGCAGGTATCATTGTGGATCACAATGTAGATGGAGTTCCTAATGAATAAATCTCAACTAAGTTTCCTTTCAATATAGGACCTGTACATCAGGTAATCAATATAAGTACTCTAGAGGAAGCATAGTGGAAAACTAGATAAGCATGATGACACGAATCATTCAATAAAAATTCTTGATGTGATCCATTGGATTTTCCAATCTTCCATTATTACTATGCATCATTCACTTTTGATTGGGCTTCCAATTTTCATCTTCATTATTAGCTACCGCTCATTAATGTTTTATTGTAGGTATTCTTACCTTGTTCCACAATTCCTCATTCTTGGTTCTCCTTTGGTCAGAGTAGCAAAGACTTCAAAAAATTCCTTCACAAGAAATGATGTGTCGATATAAGAATAATGTGTAATCACTTGTCACGTCAGTTTAAAACCTTTTTCAAACCTTGTGTGACATTAAATGATCTAGTCAAATACACAATCTTGTTTGTGTAGATTATGCCAATATTTACTTCAACTTAGGAATACATTTGCAAGCTCAATCTTTGATGAATGATCTATGTGTATAAATCCTTACTCGGGTATGTGTAGGATCATGATGGGCCAAAAAGTGGCAATATGATGGGTATGTGGCTGACGACTTTTTTTTACCCAAAATTGATTAAACGAAAAGGATTTTTAAAGGAGATTCTCGACTTTCCACCAATATAAATTATGCTTTACTTTGAATATAATAAGTAATTATTATTCATTTTTCTATTTGAATTGACTAAAGTCTAATTGATAGGCTGATTGAAAAATATCTATAGCTTTCAAATGGTATCACATTTTGAATCCAAAACATGTGTCATTCTATGCTTCACATACTATAGGATTAAAAAAATAAAATTGAATTTCATGAAGTTTTGACCAAGTTAAGGTGGTTAGACATCATACGAGTTTTTATATTTTTTAAAAGTTGTAATAAAAAAATCATAATTAATTATTTACTTGGAAAATTTTTATTAAAATACATGCATCACACTGAGACATGAGTCCTCTACTTATATCAAAAAATCTTTTAAAAAAATATTATCATTTTATTTTTGGTTAGGGGTGGTCAGGACAAGCTTGACTTCTTTATTTTTTCCACAGGGGTAAGAAAAGTACTATTGCGTGAAATTTCAAATTTTTCACCAATAAGGTTTTTTAAGAAACAAACCTAGTAGTTTAGAAACTACATTCAATTTGCTACAGATTATATTCTTACATACTTTTGAAATAATATAGATAACTTATTCAAATTTTTATGTCAAGTTTCCTAACTCTGATTTTTCTGAATTTTTTGCCACTTAAGGCCTTGTTTTTTCCATGATGATCCTCCACATACCCACTCTTGCCATATCTTTCTTGAATGGAATCTCTTTAAAGCTTGAATGATGGAGGTTGGTGGATTTTAACTTAGGACTAAATAAGATAACTGCTTTGTTGTGACATTCAAAGTACATAGGGGTGAATTTCAAGGAAGTTGCAGATTATATTCCAAACTACTTAGGAGATCAAAAAATTTATGACAGTTAGATAGTTGGAAGGAGCTATCATGTAGGGGTTTGCAAAATATTTGAAATCCTTCCAATATATCTTTGATGTTTACATTTAATTTTGATGTTAAGATGCTATATAAAAGGATAAAGTCTCAAATCATTTTCAAACCATTAGATAGCATCATATGTTTTCATCATTTGAGCAATCTTGATAGTATGGATTTGAAAAAAAAAGTTCTTTTAGGGTGATTGTTGTTTTTTGTCTATTAGAGGTCAATACTCTTGCACTATCGAGTTATTTTCATCATGAAGAACTCATGAGCCTTGTCCAAGATTTTCTCAAATAGTTAGCATGTCTTATGTTTCTTTTATCATTTTGCAATACATGCATAACTCATATCTGTGATGTTTATAGGTGTAAAGGAAAAGTGAGGAGAAGGGATTTTCATTAGCACAAGGAGCTTTCTAGAAGTGATATTTGAAGAATCTTGGAGATAAATGGAATTTAAGCATTAAATTTGGAGTTGATAAAGTGTTTCTTTAATGCTAGGAGCTTCTGTCTTATGCTTTAATTTTCTATTTTAGACTAACTCAAGTGTTTTTGGGCTTTAAAGCGAACATTACAAAAGCTTTCAATTTTCATTGAAAATGGTTAAAATGAACTTTATGAAAATTGACTAGATTTCATTTGAGGTTAACAATTGAACAAGGAAACTCTCATATCTCTTTTTGGTGCTTTAAAATGAACCAAAATCATTGCTTTGTGGACTTAAAATGAGCATGTGCTACTTCTTTGTTTCTGTGATTTCTTACTCAAACTAGTGCCATTGAAAAGAAGTATGCGCTTCTCTCATTCCTCACGGTGATCTTGTCAATCATAAGGATTTTTGGTGGTCTTAGGTTGGGATAAAGTAATTACCTCCACACTTCATTTGGGGAACTAAAATTGAACAACAAACTTTGTGAGTGTGAGTAGACCTATTGCATGTGTTCTCCCTTTGATTCTAAATGAGGGTTGATTGAACTATGAATATGTTTACAATATAACAGAATGCATGTTTGGTGGGAAGGAATTGCTCCGAGGGGCGACCATGGGTAACCTCCTCTGAAGCCGGATGTTGAATGGGATATAAATGTGGACGGTAGGACAGAATACTTGGCTCGTAGTTGACGGTAGGAAGGGAAGCAAATGAAACTCTGGGTGGAGGAATCGATTAGAAACATGGTAAAGTCATCATGGTATTTTGGATAGTTGGAGTCTGACACCGCGCTTTGTTTGATCATGGAAGAAGTGGGTTTTGGTAAACAGCTGAGAACCAAAGTGTAGCTGGACTTGTCCAAGTGGGGATTCAACAAATATTTTCTTTTATATCCATAAGGTTGTGCTTGTTCTTGGTTGCAAAATGCTTTGCTTATTTGAAAACATTTGGGAAACGAACATTTAACATCATCATCAAAATTTAAAACCCTTTAGGAGGCAAATACAATTGAACAAATTCATGTGTGCTCAGCAGGATTTTATCATAGGTTTCTAAGCACTTGGATTTACATCTTAATTTTCCTACTAAAGTTAAACAATAGGTAACCCTTGCCTTGATTTCATCAAACTTCCACATAACATGCTTTGTGGGATTCGAAGAAATTGAGACATTGGACATCTAGTTTGGAAATCTAATCAAAGAAGTGTTTTTGGTAGAACAAAATCACTAAGAAAAGATAACAAAATTGACTCTCACATGTGTTAATTCCTCATGATTTCCAAGAAAGTCAAAATCCCAAAACAAATGTCCTTGAGCCAAAGTTAAAAGTTTAGGAGTCACACTTCAAAGGTCATTAAGAAATACATTAGGAATTTCAATCAAAAGCACTATATCAAAATAAGAAAAAAATACACAAGGTTGTATAGACTCATTCCTTTGAACAATCCAGAAATTTATGCTCAATTTGAACCACTTCTTAGTTATAGAGGTCCTTATAAGTATCATATGTTCTTCAATACCAAGGTCTAGTAAAAAAGTGTCTTTTTAGGTACATATTAGGTATCAAAATCAAACCTTCATCCATATTTGAACATGAAAATCATCTCATCATCAACTCTTTGAAAATCTTGGAAAAATCCTTCATGTTAAACTTTGGGAAAATCATTTGAAGCCAATCCAAAATCACCTTGTTTGATTGAATGTGTGTAGATGCATCCTTCTCCACATATTTGATAAAATTATCAAACCTTGTGAATAAATTCATCCCTTGATAACGTCCAACATCTTGGGATTTAGGAGTTCATTATCAGAATCATCTTGTTTGGATAGGAGTGTTTAGATGAATCCTTCTATTAGCTCTCAAAAATGTAGGTAAAATACCTCAAGAGGTTGCCAATCTCTTGATATGTTTCAGGGTAATAGACAAGGCCAAATGGTTTAGACCTTCTTCTCTTCAAGTGCTACTAGACCTAGGCGGGTGTACCTATATGCATAAAGTAGACTTAAATTTGTATGACTTGATTGATTTGATGGATCGATGACAATGGCATAGAGTGTAATAGATGAAAGCTTGCTAACTATTCCTACTCCTTGTTTTAATTGAGATATGAAAGGTGTGACCAGTGCCTACTTCTATTGGGCTAATGGAGTCAATATTTGTATAATGGGTGACTTGCTTAATGGCTATAACTCAAATTGCTTGGCACTTGTGACTGTTTACAGCTTGTGTAAATGGGAAAGAGTATAATTATCAAATTCTTCTTAATGATCCAAATTTCCTTTTCCAAAGTACTATGATTAATCAAAAAGATTTAATCCTATCTTGTAGGAACTAGTTAATTGAACCACACAAGAGCAGCAAGTGTGCTTTGATAAATTGAAAAATATCCTTGATATTTCAATTTAAATAATCAAGAAATGACAACCTTGGAGACAACCAGATAATTTTTTCAATAAATTCAACAAACAATTGAAACCATAATTGGATCACCAGATAAATATGTTCTTTTCCATTATATAATTTTAAAAGATTTTACAATGCACAACATAATATTTATTTTGGAAATAGTTCACCCTATCCAACTGCCTAAGCTACTTATTTCTCCTAAATCTCCTTTTTTGATACAATTTCACTTTGCATATATACATATTTTTAGGGTTACAACCCTTCTCATTATCCCTCTGAGGTAACTCTTCATTTTGATGCAGCTCTTCATTGAATTATCTTCAGCAAAATAAAAAATTTAATTAATTTCCTTTTGGAAAATTAAATATTTTAACTAATCTTCATTTGTGCATCTTCATGAAAAATCAATTTTGTTAATTATCCCTTACTGGAAACTTTTATACTTCCACCAAAGAAAAAAAGAAATTACCCGATCTTATAGCTCCTTCACTGAAAAATAGTCTAGTTTATTTTGCTAGATTGAAATATTTCACCCATTTTAATCAAACATTCCTTTAGGTAAAATATTTATATATCTTATTGGTGAAAATATCTCAACTCCCCATGGAAATATTTTTTAAATTTTACCCTTTGTTCATTTGTGGGTAAAAATGAATATTTCACCTTATAACTCCCTTTGGTGAAAATAATTCACACTTGAAAATAATTTACCTTAAAAAATCCTTTGTCCACCTTATTACTCCCATATTTAAATTTCTTCTTTCATTCTTTACACAAGTTGTAAAATATTACACTCTTTAAAATATTATTTCATGTTTCGCTTCTTGATCAATATGTGAAATAATTATTATTTGATAACTTCTCTAGCAGAAACACTACCTTTCACACTAGTTTATTCATTTAAATAAATCTTTATTTAATACTTTTCATTCGTACATGAGCTGCAATCAGGGTGACTCACTAACTCAAAAAATAATTCCCTCTGAGTATATTTCTCTTGTCGATGCAAATCTCCATTGGTGTGGCATGCATCATCGATGAAACTTATACACTTCTTATCCTGATTGTATTACGTTTCCCTGATGAAGTTCCCATCAATGTGACTTTCACTATCAGGAAAATTTATGCTGATGTAGTATCTCTTGCCGATGAATTTAGGTTTTTTACTTTGTCATTTCTTCTGGTCTTCCATTCACTTGCATCATTCACTGAATATCATGTTCCTTGCACTCTGCATCACCTTAGACCCCATTTTTGCCTTACATCTTTGTGCTCATGATCTTGGCAATAGGGTATCTAAATTTCTTCCTGCTAATTCCATTTATTGAGGCATTTTTTAATTGCTCCCTTTGGTGTGTGACCTATGATCATTGTATTCCTCCTTCACACATTTTCTGTCAGATATCCTCCTTGCTCTGTTTATGTTTTTGTGCTCTAGTTCATAGTCGGTCTCATGTCTTTTTGTGCCGCCACTGGTTCTCTTACCATTCTTCATCATTTATCTTTCCCCATGACTGAGTGTCTTATTTTGATGGTGATGACATCTATGTCCATCTGAAATCTATGTATAGACCTTCCTTCTCTCAGGAGTGTCTTGGTTGTACACATTCCTTAGTAGCCTGCAAGGGATTTTACCGATTCTTAACTAACACCTCCAATGTTTCTTTGGCATGGGAAAGTCTACAACCTTATTGGTAATAATTCCCATGATGAATATTTGAAGTAATGTTTACATGAAATCAATAGTCATTCCATTAGTATCCAACCATTGTATTTGTCAAAATGGAGTTAGGTCTTCCCTCATCCTACCATGATTCATGAGATGTCTCTAATAAGTGGAGCCTTTAAAGCTTTATGTCTTGTAACAACTTCCATCTTATTTGTTTACTTATGCTGGGAACAATCAG